>APFE030867491.1:211465-230846 GCA_000404065.3 Pinus taeda
AAACTCATCCAACAGGATGAGAACGAGTTTCACTGTCGCTAGACTTGCTAAAATATAGTGACAGGTTCACCCGAAGGGTGGATTATAGAACAAGCATATGTTATCCTCCTCAAGCTTGACAAAAATAAAGAGGTACTGGTCAGCAATGACTGGGGAAAATTGGGAAGGAAACAAGAAGAAACTTTATTGGTAGCAAGTCGCTCTTGAACATGACACTTTCCTTCCACATCCATGTCGGGTTGGGTTGTTCCATTCACTGATCTTCACCATTGGTCCGTCACGCCATCCATCTTTGTGGTTAACGCTACCAATCCCTTGTTAGTGTCGCTGATATGTTCAAGAGAAGTCATTCAGACAATTCACCTATGTCTCACCCACTGCAATACATTCATGCTTCATTCCTTCATGACCGCCACCTTGAACCCTATATCGTCAGTTTGTTTTCACCTCCAAAATCATTTGCTTCATTCTGTGTCATTGATGTGGGATTCATTAAGGCCCTCCTGCGACGAGTCGCTTCTTGTCAACATCAACTCATTATCCAATAAGTTGACTTAGGAACAACCCTTTCAGTACTTTGAATCTTGCATGCCTTAATGGCAAGTTTCTCACTTTCGACGATAGGTTTACATCAATGGCCTTCGACCGAGAGATTTTGCGTGGTGTTCAACGCCAAGTCCCTTTTTCACACCACGTAAATTGTACTGTAGTACCTTGAGGGTCATTATCATTATTGGTGATTGCTCTCGTTCCTGTTAATGGCTTACATCATTGGCTGGTAATCAGGAGATGTCTTTCCATGTTCGACTCCAAAACATTTTTTCACATGGATCGACTTGTACTCCGAGTGAAGATTGGACGAGTTTTGAAGACCCCGGATCTAGTTTCATCCATCTGGGCTGCGATATATTCAGGACAATAAAAACATCCAGTGTACATCATTGTCGAATAGGTGATCATCCAAATCAAAGGATGATGTGTCCATATCATCCGTCTGTCACACAGACGATCATCTGTCCTATGTACATGAAAAAATGAATTTATAAAGCTGAGCATGAGAATGCCCGCCTCAGCTAGATCATGAAAAAATGTTGTCAAAATAATGTATTGTATTATATCTTATTACAGGTTGTCTCCCAGCTCGAAAAAACTTCGGATCCTCACAGTAAAGCATTTCACCCGACATCAAAAAAGATTAACGACCTCATGCTTTAGGGGGCAACTGTTATAGAAATTTTTGGGCACTTCAACCCCAATCACAAATGTCCATAAACTGAGGGCTCCCAAGTCCCTAAAAGTGTTGCTTCACTATCTAAAGGAACAAGGTCAACTGATTACATCATCTCCCAGAAGTTCTCCACTGAAAACTGCTCATAAATGGTCAAAACTGGACCATACTGAAAGCTTAATGCAAAGGGTGCGATGCATATCACCTTCCCAATGTACAGGGTGCGATGCATACTGTTTTTTCCCTCTGTAGGGTGCGATGGTCGGGAATGGACAAATGGCAGGGATAAAAATGCGAGGTGGAAGATCATGGAATCTTCCAGAAGCTTCCCCTTTAACACTTGCCACTCCATTTTCGACCAGGGATGAGTATGAGATCTTCATTCTCCAAGTGGAAGCAGGAACTATCAAAGAGAGGACACTAATCAAAATCCCAAAAGATGAATCACCTCTCTATAATCATCTATATATGGATCCCTCATCACAGAGATCCAGAGGCTGGAATTTTGTAACTTATAGAGAAGTGTTGTTGGTATTCTGGTGTACATTCACAGTGTTGGATGATCTAGCTTTGCTTGAGGTGAAAAAGGGATTCTTAGATGGAGGATGATGTTGGGTCAGAGCACATGGTTGTAATCTTCTTGCTACTTTTCATCTGAATAAAGCTATTCTTGTTTCCTTCCATATTCTTGTGTACTTGTTTATATATGCATGTATATGGTTAATGCACATCTGATCCTGCATTATTTATGAATTTAGATCCTTGTTTATTGCATAGTAGTATGCTACTGTGATTCTACAGGTCTTTTTGAAGCTGAGCAGACAAAGAAGAAGCGTCACAACTCTATCAAGAAGGAGAGGAAATCGAGCGCAAGACTCAGGTTGGCCCTCTTGGTTCTCCTCTCATCTATTTTCATAAAAGGAATCAATAGTAGACTTTGAGTGTTTGTTTCTAAGATAGTCACCCATCTTAGTGGGAATAGCAGCATCCAAGTGGACACTATTCCCGTATAACAATGATGATTTGATCAAACAATTAGTTTGACTTGTTGTGACAGGAAGTAAACAGGATTGTAAGTGTACCTTATTGAAGAGTTACCAATGAAGTGTGATTTGAAGTTATTTCAATTTATTTTGAATCTATTGGAAATTACGTGCTTGGTAAAAGAAGGAATGAAATGCCTAGTTGGGTGGTCAAAGCTAACAATAAGAATTAGTAGCAACAACAAAAGGAGTTGGAAAATGAAAGAGTCTGCTGGTGAAGTATTCAGGAGCACGGCCATTGTGGGACATTAGTAACCAATAGTCTCCATTGATTGCCATGAGCATGTTATGACTGGTATGATGGTTTTACGGCATGGATATGCCTTAGTTTTCGTATCTTCCAATGCGAGGAAGCCTTGCCAAGGGATGGATTGTCTGGGATGGGGGTGCCAATGGAACTTGGAAGGTGTGTGACTTCATAGAAGGGGGTGACCAGATTGCCCAAGGGATTGTGTAGCAGAGAAGGGAAGGTTGGGATATATTTGTTTTGTCAAATTTAGCATTGTTAGATGGAATCATGTGCACATTGGGAGTGCGCCCTGGAACAATGAGTTGGTAACTATTCACTAAGAGGACAAGTGGCGCTGGATTATAGCATTGTACATTGGATGCACCTTTGACTTTGGCAATGGATTCTGGACTTCCTCGGAAGGAGGTGAATCCTGGTACTACTTTTTAGGGTGGAGGTGTGAGCCTTTGTATTCCCTTGTTGATTGGTACGGGCATCATATTCTTTTATTTGTTGGTTTAGCAAATGTATACATGTGTATATTATTGTAAATAATGTATCAAGATGGTTTATAAAGGTCCACGAACAGTATGGTTATTTGCTAGTTGAAGCCAATGTGTATCTATGTATATGTGGTTATTATTGTAAATATTGTAATGTGTTGTGTTATAATTAAGCTCCAGTAAACAGTATGTTTTTCATGTTTTAGCACATGGTCATTGTAAATACTGCAACGAGTTGTTGTATAAAGCTCTGTGGGTAGTATGTTTTGTTTTCAACAATCTTGTTGGTTATAGGTTCCATTAAACATCGAGGATGGTGTTCCCCCAAGGGGGAGGGTTCTATAACAGACCTGGTTAAAAATCCATGTAACATATATAACGCCATGGTGATGGGACACGTATTCCAAGCTGAATGGTGTGTAAAACATCCTAGTGGGTGTTTATTTGGTTTATTATGGCCAAGGAAATAGGCAAAGGCTTTGGAAAGGCAAATGACATTTTGGCACATTTAATTATGAAAATAATGGAAATTAGGATAAAAGGAAGGTGAAAGGTCACAAGTTACATGTGAGGAGGAAAATAATGGAAAATGAATCAAATAGAGGCCTCATTAATAAAAAGGCTTCTGAAGATCAGTGGGTAAGGTTGGTTAGTTCAATGTTGGAGCTCTCTCATTATTCTCTCTCTATCTCTCATACTCTTGTATAGAGTTTTCTTGGAGCACTCTTGGAGGGTGTGGCATACTTGGATTTTTGGAGCAAGAAGGCAAATGAAGAGCAGGAAAATGCAAGAGGACATCGGGATCAACAACTACAATGATATTTTCTTGCAGGTATTAAGTTGCATGTATGTTTTCCTCACTAGTTTTTGCATGCATGGCATATGCATGTGGATTTTTCGTCATGATTTGTCACTGGCATGGAGGAATGCCTGGATTAATAGTGGATTTCCTAGCCTTTCCATTTCTTGGATAGCCATGGAGATTGTGGGTTTATTTTCCTTGTTTTTTTTGGTTGGTTCTCATGTTTCCTTAGCTTGGGTTGAGTTATTAGTTCCCAGAAGCCCTCATTGGACAAACACTCTGGAATCCCTATAACAACTTGGGTTGAGTTACTTGTCCTAGAAGACTTGGTTGGACAAATGCTCTGGAAGCTCTTGGTGGGTTGAGTTATGTTGAAGCCTCAAAAATCATTGCTTATAACATTGGGGGAAAACCACCCAGTTCAGACCTTGGTTGGCGGCTCCTTTTCCATTTGGTGTAGTGGCTCCGACTAGGGGTAATGGGACCATTTCCCAATATAAATTATGATAATGCTGATGGGGTGATATATGATAGTTCGTCAAAATGTTTAAGCTAAAAGTAATCTAATCTAAACTAATAATCACATGCATATATCCTAATTTAAACATTATCTAGCTATGACTATACCTAGGAATAAAATTGACACAAGTGACCTACAATAATGTCCTAAAGCAATTGTTAATAAAGATCATTCAACTAAAAATATTTGTATTACCTAATTAAGCCTGGGCTACACGCGCGAGCCTACTGCTTGACCTAGCGGGTTCCCTCTCTGCATGTAGTCGCCACTCAGTGGCCTCCTGCTGCTGGGATTTCAGAGCCTATGGATCCCTCAGAGGAGGGCAATCCTCTGCCAAATCGACTCCAAGGAAATGAAGAAGCTACTGAAGCATTTGCCTCCCTTATAATAGCAACAAGACCTCCAAGAATCAGGCCAACAGTAATCAAGTTTGTTAAAAAACTTGATGATATTCCACAAATATCCCTTCCTTTTACTCTTCCTCGCAGAGCAGCTTTTTCACTCGTTGAATGTGGTCTAGTGTGTCAATTCATTGGGCTATGGTCATCCCCTAAATCGGTTCGAAGATGGGTTGAAAGAAACTGGAGCTCAACCATCAATGGGAAAATCGCAATAAAATTTTTTGGAAGGGGATACTACACCTTCCATTTTGAAACTAAGGAAGACAGAGATTTGATCTTTAGAAATAGCCCATATTTCATGGATATTAGAGGACTATATCTAAACCGATGGACCCCAGATTTCGATCCTGAAATGGATGTGCCAAGTGCAATGCCAGTATGGCTCAGATTACCTCATCTCCCTTTACACTGCTAGGGAGATGAGTCATCAAAGGCCATAGGAAATACAGTAGGAAAATATATATACAGATGTGAAACGAAGGACAATAGGCATGCATGTTCCAGAATATGCATGGAAGTGGATCCAGGAAAAGGACTCCCTGGAGCGATAAAGATTAAGGTCGATCAATGGACGCATATACAACAGTTGGACTACGAGCAGATCCCATTCAAATGCAAGGTATGTCACGAATATGGTCATTTTTCAAATAGATGTTCTAAAAAAAGAAAGTGAAAATGTTGAGGAACAAGAAAATAAATGGGAGAAAGTAAAAAGAAATAAACCCACCAACAAGCAACCCCCACCACCATCTTCACAGACCCAAGAATCAAATGAGCCTTCCTCACCATCTCCCTCCACTGCCCTCCCATCACACCTCACAAATTCAAACCCCTTTGGGCCAATGGAAGATACTACAGATCCCCCCTCACCCAGATCCCCAACGCATTCCCAGATCCCTAACGCAATCCCACAACCCCCTTATTCTCTCCACATCCCTTCAATCCCTCATTCCTCCCCGCCCCACCTCCCCCCACCCAACCATCAGTGGATCGTATCTTAACTAGAAACCAATCCAAAGAGACCATACAAATCAATGAACAACAAAAAAAATCAGGCGGAAAATCCAACAAGGAAATAAGAGATGAAGCAGCAACCAAAGAGATGGCTCTAGGTACTCAACAACCAATGGACTCCTTCCTTGGGAAAAATACAGGAAACAATGAGAAAAATCAGCAAAGAGGGAAGGGCATCGCGCACCAACAAATCAATAAATAATAATAGTGGTCTCTTGGAACTATCATGGTCTGGGCATATCCAACAAAGCAAATGAAACAAGAGACATCCTAATGAAAGAAGTGTCAGACATTTTCATGATCCAGGAGACCAAAACAAACAGTCGAGAAACTGGAAAAATGATACAAAAGTTAAAAAATTATGAAGGACTAGCGCTTAGGGAACAGGAGCCTCTGGAGGAATATGCATCCTTTGGGAAAAAAGAAAATAGGAAATGGCAAATCAAAAATCGACACTCATTGGATCAAAACAGATTTAAAGGATCTCAGCACAAAGGAAAATTATAGCCTCATAAACATATATGCTCTAAATCATTATAAAGAAAAAGAACAATGTTGGAACTCGGTAAAAGAAGAACTAACAGAAAGACAAAATGGGAAAATAATTTTGGGAGGTGATCTAAACTTGGTAAGAAAGATAGAAGAAAAATTTGGAGGGACTTATCATGCAAATCCATTAAGAGAAGCTCTGGAAGAAATAATGGAGCAACACAATCAAATTGATATCCCGCCAAGTAACGGGAAATACACATGGAGCAACAAGAGAGTGGGTAAGAACAATATAAAGGAGAGGTTGGATAGAATTTTAGTTCAAGAAAACATAGCAACTGATTACACCTCTATAAAATCCAAAATTATTCTTACAACAGCTTCGGATCATAAGCCAATAGCACTTATTTTGGGCAAACTAGACAACTAAGGTCCTCTCCTGTTTAGATATAATTCAATCTGGGACAGCAATGAAGATTTCAGAAATCAAATCAAAGAGGGATGGGCACAAAACGTTATAGGATCTCCCCATTATGTATGGGAAACAAAATTGAAAAATCTGAGAGTAAAGCTAAAAATATGGGCAAGAGAGAACGAAATTTAAAAAAAAAAGGAAAATAGAGCTGTAAAAAAAAAGGACAGCATGAAAGAAGAAAAGGAAAATAAAGAGGAGGACAAGCAGGATTATTTGAAAGAAAATGAACTATTTTGGGAAATATACAGGCAAAATAGAAAGGAAGAAGAAGAGCTCAAATAGAAATCCAGATACCTTTGGCTAAAAGCAGGGGATAAAATTATTGCCTTCTTTCACAACACAATGAAAATTAGAAGAATAATAAATCAGATAGATCAAATTAAAGTGGATGGACAAGAAATAAAGGGAGTGGAGGAATTAAAAAAGCATCACATGACCACTTCAAAGAGCTATTGACGGCAAATGAACAACCAGCAGATAATGAGGATTTTCTACAACACATCCAAAAAAATAAGTGATGAACAAAATTCAAAAATAAACAAAGAAATCTTTGAAGAAGAGGTGTTGGTAGTAATATGGAGTCTTCATCCAGACAAGGCTCCGGGGCCAGATGGCTTCACAATCACCTTCTATAGGCAGCACTGGAATATCATTAAAAAAAAAAGACTTCATGAGAATGACAAAACATGTATTCAAAAAAAATTGGGAAGAAATACAAAATCCTCATATCTAGCTCTCATTCCTAAGGAATCCATTCCAACAACTTTCAACAGATTTAGACCAATATCTCTCTGCAATTCCTCCTACAAAATTCTCGCAAAAATTATTGCCAATAGAATCGAGAGAGTTCTCCCTAAAGTAATCTCTGAAAACCAGGGTGGCTTTATCCCCAACTGGCAAATAATTGACAATGTGATTATTGTCCAGGAAGCAATACATACTAGCATTCAAAGGAAAGATAAAGGAATTATTTGTAAAGCTAGATATCGAAAATTCCTTTGATAGAGTTAACCACACATATCTAACAGCAGTTCTTAAAAGTTTTGGGTTCTCTCAAGCATAATCGAGACCATACAGGCTTGCATCTCAACCCCTTGGATAGCTACACTAACAAAATGGAAGACCCAACAAATCCTTTCAGAGCTCAAGAGGGTTGAGACAAGGATGTCCGCTATCTCCATTTCTATATATCATAGGTTGAAACGCTAAGCGTAGCATTGGAAAATCAAATGAAAGAAAAAAAAAATCACAGGCATCCAAATTGCAAAAGGTGTCAAAAATATCAATCATTCTCTTTTTGTTGATGACACTCTTTTATTGGGAGGGGCATCAAGTATAATAGCAAGAATATTTCACCCGGATGTGGGTGACATTAATGATCTCTAATGCCCTTAATGATTAAAGGACAAGCATGGTACTTCCAGCTGCATATCAACGTGGCATCCCAGGTTTTCCTCTGGCGCAAAACGGATAACCTCAAGAGAGGTGGATTTGGTAGGATCTGTGTATTAATGGCTCGCTTTGTCCAAGGAGAAGCAGTGGTCGTTAAATTGATGGTGCTCTGGTTCATCCTCACCACAACTTATGCTCAGCCTTCATGCTCCAGGCTCCAGCTTGCTATGGGTCTTGGCAGAAAGTGGGTCTCTGATAATAGAGGCAAGCTTCCAGCCTGCTCCCCGCCCTCTGGTCTGAGGTCTTATTATGCTGAGATCTCTATTTTCCCGAAGGATCGATTTGTGTTTCCCTTTTCGTTCTCTAAGGCCTGTCGTGAACGATTGCAGTGGTTCCCTGAGCTGTCTTCTGGTCCTGCCCCTGGTCTTACTGTGCCTCCCCTTCTTCATCTCATCATGGTTCGACAAAGTATGGGGAGTGGCTCTAGGGCACGCCGTGGTAGCCGGAGACGTACAAAGGCAAGTGGTTCTGGGGACCCTGGACTGCATCCCATTAATATCCCCTCCTCTCCGGTTGATTCGCCTCCACTGAGCCCTGCTCGCAGGCAGACTCCGAATAGTGCATTCCAGACCACTCACTTTAAGTTTCAGAGTAACCTCAGTAGGCAAATGATCACCGCTCATATTACTATTATCCTCTCTGAAGAAGAAAACCGACCTCAACCTGTGATTCGTGTGACATCCAAGCCTTCTTAGAGCAGTGAGCCGATTTCGGTTGAGTCAAGCCCGGAGAATCGCACAGGGAAAATGCTCGACAGGGAAGTTGCTCCTCTCGCCACTTTGCCTCCTGATGCCATTGTCTCGGTGGATGAGGAAGGTAACTTCAATGCCACTGATCTCTCCAGGATGCTAACAGAGGGCGAGAAAGTAGGGAACGATGGAATGCGAACAGGCATTACGTGTTAGCTGGGGGAGGAGCTACCAAGTAAGGACGTGGCGGAATAAAGCCACCTGAGCCTCCCCACTATTTTTGGCCTTGTTGGTGTTTCATATGATCAACTTCAGGCAGTTTTGAAGGCAGCTCCGGTTCAACATCTACAGACAGATGGTGTTGTTATGCCTATCGGACGGTGGCATACCAAAGATCTCTGGGTAGCTATGGAATATCTTTGTTTTTCTTTCAGGTCCCTTCTTATGTCATGCTGGTCTATCTCTAGTTTATACTTCTATTCTCAAGTTCTCTTAAACTGGTTCTCCCAGGTTCTCCCTATACTGGGGCAGTTTTTCTGAGTTGAGTGTTCTTGGGTAACTTTATTTGAGGCCTCAACTCCTTGTAAAAATATTTTACTTTTCAGTTAATAGAATTAGCCTTTGCAGAGAAAAAAAAATAGCAAGAATATTTAAAAAAGTTCTGTATGACTTTCTTCGGGCTTCTAGAGGGCTATTAAATAACTCAAAATGTATAATATATGGTTGGAACACTACTCCAAGGATAATGCAGAACATCTCACAAATTCTTGAAATTCCAACACAAGCAAGATGGACGCACTTTACCTACCTAGGACTTCCAATTGCCAAGGAGAATGTGAAAGCTAAAGTATGGAGCAAACAAGTGGAAAAAATGAAGGAAAAAATACAAAAATGGGGTATGATGTGGCTCAATATGGCAGGCAGGGTGATTACGATTAAGGAACTGCTATCAACTCTTCCAATATATCAGTATGCGATTATTTTGGCTCCAGCAAGTGCACACAAGCAAATGGAAATAATTATAAGAAGCTTTCTTTGGCAAGGAGGAAAGCAAGAAAATAAAAAATTTAGTCTGGTAAAGTGGGATCAAGTCACACTACCATATGAACAGGGAGGTCTATCTATATGTTTACCAGGCCTAATGAATGTTGCACTAGGGATGAAAATAATATGGAGAATGATAACTGGAAGGGAAAGTTGGTGGAAAAAACTCTCTCCACAAAATACTTAAATCATTCCAGAACAAAGTTACTGACAGACATCATTCCTGTAAGGCCTTGCACTTAAGTTTGGAAACTTGTAAGGAAAATAATCCCCTCAATGAGGAATCATATATCTAAAACTCAGGGAAATGGGAAATCGGTGGCAATTTGGGATGACAGAATAATGGGAAAAGAGCTTCTAAATCTTCAATGGTATCTCTCTGGCATAGAAAAATGGATGGCTACAAGAGGGTTGAACACTCTTCATTCAATCTCAGCATGGGATCAACATACTTTACAAGAATGGAAAATCTAAATAATCCCAATAAACTTAAAAGGACAATGGGAGAAACTAAAGCATCACCTCAAAGGGGCAGCGCCCATAAGCATCGAGAAAGAGGACGATTATGTTTGGGACCCAAATGGAGGAGGATACAGGGTACAAAGCACTTCAAGAACAACAAACCATCAGGAGTGGAGTCTCTGAAAAGTGGTTTGGAAAATTGAATGTCTCCCTAAAATCAAAGCATTTATATGGACTCTTCTCAAAGGAAAAACTCTAACTACTGATAACTTAAAAAGAAGGAATTCAGGGCCCATCTAGATGCGCCATGTGCCTGATAGAGGAATATTCCATTCAATATCTCTTCTTGGAATGCAGGATAACTAGAGAATGTTGGAAGTAGATTACAAGCCTGCTAGAAATCAACTTAAACTTCACAAACACTCTCTTAGATTTTTATAAAGCTTGGGAGAAGAATTACCCTTACTCTAAAAAAAACAAGGCTACAATAATCAGGTTTTGGAAATGCCTTCCAATAGTACTGTTTTGGTAGATTTGGCTAACTAGAAATAAAAGTATCTTCAAAGAACAAAAGCCAAGAATAGGTAAAATCTTATCAAAAACATGGGGTTTAGTCTCAGAAATTATAAACACCAAAGGAATGTCAGTTGTGGATCACAACAATCTTCAGCAAGATGAAAGAGATTGGATTAGCAAAGAAATATTGGAAAACATTGGGAAAGCAGGACCAAAGAAAGCTCCTACAGCAAGAAATTTGAAACTAAGGATGAGCGAAAAAGAACTAGAAGAGTGGAGAAAAAATGAAAATAGTTTCAGTCTGTTTTTTGATGGGGCATCGAAAAACAATCCAGGGAAAGCAAGAGCAGGTGGAGTGATAAGTGATCTTGATGGGAAAGAGATCGTCACATATGAATGGGGCATAGGAGAAACCACAAATAACAAAGCATAATCCTATAGTCTTTTATTAGGCACAAGGATATTAAGAAAACAAGAAATCTGAGAGTCCTATGATAATAGGAGACTCTACAACTATTATTGAAGCAATGATTAGTAGTAAAAATCCCAATAATATGGCTATCAACAGAACATATCGGAGGATAATATTGAACTTAAAAGAATTGGGGAGGGTCGGCTTCAATCATGTTCTGAGAGAACATAATAAAGAGGTTGATATCCTCGCCAATAAGGCTACAAAAAGAGAAGCAGGAAGCGTAAAGGAAAACAACGAAATTTATTGTATCTCCATCCCATAATTTATAACATCCCTTGTGATGAAAGAGAAAAAAAATGGAAAAAATCATGAGGAAAATCAAAAATTCAGGGAGAGTACACCAGCAGATCAAAAGGTATATTTGTTAACAAAGGCACTCAATTGGTACCTTCATGAATATAAGCAGAAAATCCAAACAAAATCTAAAAATATCCAAAGCTCACACGCCAAGGAATACAAAAATACTTTCTTCTTGAATCGAGTCGAGATTTGTCATATTAGTGTCAAGTTACAAGAAACAAATGTGTTCATAAATTGCAGTCGAATGATCGTATTCAAACACTGCAACAGGACTCGCATCCTAGTGTTCATCTACAAGTCTAGTAATCTCAATGAAAGCTTAAGTAACTACACAACGAATAGCAAAAATTCTTAGGTAAAAGTCTTCAGTTTTCTGTGTCAAGCAATCGGTGAAGCAATCTCTCAGTCAAGCACTTTCATACATTCAGGTCACCTGTCATCCTGTTGCGAGCTCTTCGTTAGTCTCTCTGCTATCCCCAAAATTTGTAACAATAAGAAGGTTCCAATGTCCTCTAACAAGCATTCCGATCCCATTTCTAATAACCCCTGTGTATCCCTCCCTTGAATCGACAGAGCATTCTTTCCTTTGTTATCATTCCTTTGTGTCATATTATCAAGGTGTCTCCCTCTTTTTGAAATCTCCATCAACTCTCTCATCTGCCTCATCACAACGCCCTCTCCATCATCCAATCAGCTTCTGGAAAAGCCCTGGTGGACACCCCATCAAACAGGCTTCATAGTACTTTATCAAAGCTAGCCCAATGTATATTCCCTTGGCCAGTTTGGGCGTAGCTATGTATTTGCGTGGAAATAGGCTACATCATATCAAACTCTGATTTCAAGGACAGAAGCAGAGAAAAAGAATCTCAGCGAGAGCACAATCAAAAGGAACAAAAATGTTACAAAAAACTCAGCAAGTCAGAGGATCAAAATGGAGTGTAATCCCATAGAAAGAGTTGCAAAAAATGATAGTTGTCCAACATGCATGGCAAACAGGTTCATGATAGGTAGGTTCAATGCAGCACTTAAGGATCTTAGGGCGGAAATGAAAACAAAGAACATGTATAAACAAAGAGACATAGATAAGCAGAAAGCCGAAATAATAGATCTTGAAAACAAATGCAAGCATCTTGAGGAAGCTATAGACTACATCAAGTCAATCACTCAGAGCCAGCAAAGGGAAACCTCCACTCAGCAAAGCAAGAAGCGCCACCCTCAACAGGAGGAGTCAGTTAACCAATTTTGGTGAAATATTTTAATTTTATATGTATTGCAAGTTTATTTTACTTCTAGGACAGTATGTTCGGCAATACGCCAAGTTAATTAAAGGAATACATAGAAAATCGGTTTCAAGTTTATAAATAGGGACTGCACTCCCATTTTGAGCTTTCTACTTAAATTCATTCCCCATCGAATGTATTAGGAGTTTTCTTCTCTCTTTTTTGCAATATAATTGATACTCGACTGTGTTAAACAAAACAAAAAAATCATTCAACTGTAATAGGAAGTGAAATAATTTTAACAATAATCATTTCGGATAAATAGTTAGCGATTGTGAAAGATATATCGCATAAGAAATTATCCATATATTCAGCATAAAATATAGGTCATCACCATACAAAAGTGCAATAACGGTAACCAAGCTTTAAACTTTCATACATAAACAATTTGAAGAAAAATTACTACTTAATGCATAAACAAGACAAAGTCACGAGATAAAAGTATCATTTGTAATAAGTTTTTCTCATGTGTTTCAGTAATATCGACCTACTTCCAATCAATCCAACACCATCTAAGAATACAAAAGTGCAATTTCAATATAAGATGTCAAATAAGATAAAAATAAATCATGTTCCATTCATTTCACCAGAACTTCCTCAAAGGGACAGAAATGCATGTTTTGAAGGCTGTTTCTGATAAAATTTCTGGACCCCTCTCTAAATTCATGAGAGGGGTTTAAATACTAAAAAATAAGTCCTAATGTTATATTATTACAAAAATAGTCGAGGAGGTTTAAACGACCTTCCTCAAATTCCGCAAAATAAAACAAAAATTGAAATTAAAATATGATGACTAACTCCTTTATGTTCGACCTTTAAGATCACAGACATCCATCATGAGTTTGAGCTGTGTCGGTTAGCTGATCACAAATTTCAACCATCCAGTGAACATTGCATCGGTCATTGTTGGCACCATTTTCTGCATGGAAGAGGTTAGGCATCGCAAGGTCATCCATTGGCTGTAAGGTTTAACTAAATATTGTTAATACGCTTCCTAGTTTAACCTGGTCATTTACCTAATTGCTTCCTCTTTTTCTCTTGTTTCCTGTCTCCATTGTTGTTCAAGTTGTTTGATATTCAGAAGAAAACCTGGTACAAACTCTTCCGCCAGGTTTACACTATGTAGATTTTGTTGATGTTTTCAATAACACAATTCGTTGTTGCTGCTACGACCATAGTTGCCTTTTCCACTTGCCTAATTCGAGAATCCCAGTCTGCAAATAAAATTTCTTTGTGCAAATCCTCCAGTATAAGCAATTCGGCCTTCCTCCCATCCTCTAAATTCTGCCAAGTGATGAAATCGGAAACTCTTTTCAAGACTTCATCATATTCGAGTCCCATGTCAACGACTTGACTCGTTAATTTGTCACTAGTCTCGCAATAAGGAGTCAATTGTGAGACCTTCTGGCATAGAATTTCTTGTTGATCCATTAGCTGGTAGTTTAGGCTGAGCGCTTTGATTATAAACTGATCAATATTTGGAGTTGTCCTTATACTTATCCATTAATGCTTGTATTTGCGCTTCCTTTTTTGCTAAACTGGCTTGATGTTTTATTTGCATCTGCTTGAATTCTTATTGGAGCTTGGCTATTTGCAATTCCACTTGTTGGTTAGATTTTTCTTACTCTAACTGTTGTTCCAACAGCAAAATTTTATTTCCATTTTCTCGCAACATTTGTACTTTTGTTTCTTTGTTAATGGTCGTTGTAGCGTAGGCTCCTGCAAATTGAGACAATCTAGTAAGGTTATCAGATGGGTTGATGGGTGAGTCTTTCCAGACAATATCCATTGGTTCATTATGAGGAGTAGTAGCAGTTGTAGCATCCAACTTCCTCTTTTTCCTCTGCCTTTTGACAACAACTTTATGGGTTGGGCTATAGAACACAACTAGAGGAGGAATCTCCTCAATTCTCAAAACAATTTCAGAGGTAGGAGTGGCAGGAATGTGCTCTACCTCTTGAGTACTTACAGTTTTCTCTACTGTAATTTCTTCAGTTGTTTTATGTTGTGGAGTCTATGGCTCAGGTGCTTATTTCTCTATATGGAGATTTGGACTAAAATGCTCCCATTCTTTCTCTAAATCAATCACCAGGGGTTTTGTTGACTGGGTGGAGGTCGAATGAATTTCAGCCTATTTTCTAGCTGAGGTTTGTTCAGCTGTCTTTTCTGTAGATTGGGTTGTATCCTTTTCTGACTCCTTGCTTTTGCTTCCCCCATTTTGTGACTATTGCTCTGATTTCTCTAACTCCCTGGTAGATTTCTCTTGGGACTCTTCTTGGGAATCATCATTAGAATTTCCTCTGGAACTTCCTTCTAGGCTTACTCTAGGAGTTGGCTCCCTTATTGGTTCAACCAATAATTGGTCCAATGAGACCTTTAACAATCTCCTTTCTTTGTATTAATGAAAGGCTTCAAGCTCTTCTTGGTCAAAAAATAGTGATGGCATGTGCTTCACTTCTTTGAATGTCTCTTTCTATAGGAAGATGTCATCAAATGCATATTCCTCATGACTGAATACCTTCACTTTTACCACGGTAGTGAAGTCTTTGGCAATGCCATTTGGGTCGTACTAGTGACCTAGGAATTTAGGTAATTTCAAAGATTTCATGATCTCTGCCTCTTTGAATGCATGGCCCAGATCATGTAGTGAAAATGCTCCACACTGTAACAGAAATGTAGGCCAAATGGCCTTTTTCGCTTCCTTTAGTCGTTTTCTTAGCCCACCTTCACTAGTTGTTTGATATACTATCTCTCTAGCCATCAATTTGTCTGAAACATAGTACGGGAGGACATGAGGTGAGGCGATGCTCCCAAAAACCCTGATATATGTGAATGTTTCCTCCCCAAACCATCTGGCCACTGGGAGGATATCTACATTAGCTTCCTTAGAAAATCTAGGGGCGTCTCGACTGAAAACCTGTTTGTGGATAGGCAACATCACCCCATGACAAATTTTGTAAAAATGTGGGTGAAACTGAGACTCCCACATGTCCTTATGATATATATGAATGGGAATTGGATCTTTCACAGTCCACCTCCATCCCATGATAGGAAATTTTGAACCAAAACAAATTGCATCCATCACATAGGCAGTCATCAAAAATGGAGTTTAAACCCTCATTGAGACACTCCTTTTCCTCCTATAACTGATTATTGCCTTTGCTAAATTATCAGACAAAATTTGGGCCTAATTCATTATGGTTGCGTTTACGACTACATCTATTAATGGCAACCATTCTGGGGAAAATTTAGTGCTATCGGGCTTGCCAAACATCCTACATAGCATGGCTGCTACAAAACTATGGGGGGGAGAAATAGATGCAGTAGAGTACATACCTGCTTTGTCCTTTTTGATCTTGCCCTCGTTATTCAACCAGGTCTGAGTGACATCTGTTGGGTCCTCATTCTCTTTAGCAAACTTCTCAAGGAACTGTTTGTTGTAGATGGCTTGTGGCTCTAGTAGGTGGTACATAAGTCGTAGGTTGTCTGGCGAAAAAGATCTCATAGGCTTCTATTCTTAAATTCTCTATCTGAGATATCGACCTGATCAATAATCCACTTGACCATATCAGTGTAAGGGATTATATTTGGGCGCGCGGCTATGCGATGCAGAAATAAGCATGCGTCTCAAAAATGGTGGCATCTGAGGAAGTACGACCGTCAGCTATGACCTTTATTTCCAGAGGTCTTGGTTGCTCTTCTTCTAATAAATCATACATGGTTTCCCATGTAGAGGTCCCTCCTTCTCTGCTACATGTAGTATCTGAGAATAAAGGAGTTCTTTCTAATTTCTTAGACGCAACTGCCTTGCCCTTCTTTACCATTGCTCCCAAAGACTCGTTTTGTGGATTTTCCCTAAAAATGGAGAAAAACAGTAGCTATCGGATATTCAGAGATAAGAATGAATGTAAGCTAGGATAATACAGATAACTTGGAAAGGTGATAAGAAAGGAGTTTTATTTGAACGTAAGTGAGAAGATATCATATCACCTTGTTGGCATTACGACTCAAATTTGGCGCTATGTCACAGGTATTGTCCTTGATGACAACTCACATAGATTACAGATCACAGTTCAGGGTCTCAGAATGAAGAAAAAGAGGTATACGCAGGTTCCCCATTGACCAAGCTATGTATACACGCAGGCTCGCAGACCAAAAGATGCGTATGCGTATACACGCACTTTCACGCAAGGAAAGGTGCGTACATGTTGGAAAACTTAGTTTTGGTCCATGGTATTACATGTTGGAAAACTTAATTTTTGGTCCGTGGTATTTGGTCCATGGTATTTTGATCCATGGTGTTGGTCCAAGGTATTATGTCTAAAGTGTTGACCCTAGGTATTTGGTGTAAAGTATTGATTCTAAGTGGTTTTGGACCATGGTATTAAGTAAGTCCTAAGACTATAAAAGGAGGAGAAAATCATTAGGCAATGACACTCAAGTATTGAATATATAATGAAGAATAAGATCTAGAATACAGGTCTTTAGGTTATGGTGCATAGCTGGATCTGAATCAAGGATGAACCAGAGCACTTGATGAAGGATAAGTTCTATTGATGGGTCAAGATCTTAAGGCTTGAAGAGAAGTATCTTTGTGTGGTTTTGATCTTTTATAAATGGCACATGTCTTAATCTGTAAATATGATGATCTGGGTATAAATGATGTCTGAATAGTTGTAAAAGTTAAATCATCTTTTGATCTTTTACTTCTGATTGATGTTGTAGTGTTCTGGATTCTGGCTTGGGTTTTGGTTATTGTTACTGTATTCTAGTTATAGCATTCAGAGAAGTGATTATTTGATTCAGTTTTGGTTGGTGCAAAGGAGATTTATTGATGCAAATATATTTTGATGTTTGATTGACGTTATTGCTGGATCCAGTCTAAAAATTTATGAAATGTGGTCCTTGGAAGAAAAAGAGAATGTTGTAGCCTTTTGTAGGTCAGCACCTACGTACTAGTAAACACATCAACTAGTAAAAGAGATAAGGGGGCTGAAGCTCCCTTCCAGGAGAAGCTGGAGAATGAGAGATGGTTGTAGCCTTTTGCAGGTAGAAGCTTGCATACTGGTATAACACTACACCAGTACAGAAATATTGTAAAAAGAAGTTTTTTTATTAAAGGAAGATAGAAACGAATTGTAACAGGTGGTTTTCACTTGGGTTTCCACCTTATATATTTTGTTCTTGTGTGTGATTGTCTGCTCTGTTTTTACTGTACCTGGTTACTGTTTATATGGTTTTGATGCATAGATTAAAGATCAACATCTGATGAATTAACTAAATTATAAGTCTGCAAGGTATACGCAAGTTTCCTTAACTACAGCTGTGTATATATGCAAGTCACATTAACTGAAGTAGTGTATACAAATTTGATTGTAAAATGAAATATTATTGACTTAATAATACTTATTCACCCCCCCTCTCAGTATTATTTCCAACAATTGGTATCAGAGCAGGTCCTTGAGAAGAAGCTTGATCGCTTGAAGGAAGATCTATCATCATGAGTAACTACGAAAGAGAGGCATCCATTAGACCACCACCTTTTGATGGGAGCAACTTCATCTATTGGAAGGTAAGAGCCACAGCCTATCTTCAATCTCTTGGAACAAATGTTTGGGAAATCGTGGAAGGAGGATACACATTTCCATCAGTAATTCATACAAATACAGCAGGTAAAAAGCAGTATGAAACAAATTCCAAGGTTGTCAATACTTTATTGGGGAGTTTCTCACAATCAAAATTTGTCAAGGTTATGCAGTTCAAACCGCCAAAGAATTATGGGACAAGATCGTTCTAAGCTATGAAGGAGACGATCAGGTAAAACGTGCAAAACTACAATCTCTCAGAATTCAATATGAAACTCTCAGAATGCACAATGATGAAAGTATAGCTAATTACTTCTTACGTACAAGATGAGATTGTTAATCGCATGAAAAACTTGGGTGAAGAGATAAAAGAAGTTACTTTAGTTGAAAAGGTCTTAGGATCCTTGTCTTCTAAGTTTGAGTCAAAAGTTTATGCCATAGAATAAAAACAAGATCTTCAAAGTATTACTACGTCACAGCTGCACATAATCCTAACTACTTTCGAAATGAGGAAAGGGGGTCCATCAGATATGATAGAAGCTACATTCAAAGCTTCAGGAAAGGGAGAACTCAATGAATAAGGACATATGTCAGAAGGAGAGGAAGAAGAAAACTTTGTTAAGAACCTTCAATGGGGTTCTGGAAGATTCAGAGGTAAACTACCTTTCAAATGTTTTTCTTGTGGAAGAGTCGGTCATTATGCTGCCAAATGTCCTCACAAAGATAATCTTGATAAAGATAAGGAATCAGCAAAATGGAATAGAAAACAAAGTGTAAGTAAGAAGAGCTACTATATGCATGAAGATAGCGATGGTTTATCAAATAGTGATGAATATGAAAATAGTAATGATTATAGACTTCTGATGGCTTTTGA
>APFE030867491.1:231294-247646 GCA_000404065.3 Pinus taeda
AACTTAAAATTTGTTTAGAAGAAAAGAATATGATTATAGATACTCTGACATTCCAACTTGCTGAAAGGGAAAAACACAATGAAAAATTAGAATGTGAAATTGTGGGTCTAAGAAAAGATATTGAGAAAACAAAAGCTCTCAATCTCATATTCGTAAAGGATGAGAAACTTTAGATGAAATTATCAAAGTGCAGCAATCTCATCTAATAAAGACAGGTCTTGGATATACTGAAGCAGCCGTCAACCTCCAAAAGCTATCTTGATGCAACAAGGAGAAGTGAACAGTTTGACGATCATCGGCAAAGGCATAAATCAGATCACTAGGTAAATTGGGTTCAATCTACTTCAAGGACGAACAGAAGCTACATCCAACCTCGGGTAAATCATATTCAATTTGTTTCAAGAATGAATCACCAAGACAATAGATTCGATAATTGCAGGAACTACTTTAATGGCCAATGTTTTCCATGTCATAAATTTGAACATAAAGCTACTCAATATGTTGCTTACAAGACCATCATGACTAGAGAAGCATGAAATCAAAAGAATATGACTGGGATCATGGAAAGGACCTATAATAACTTTTCTCCTATTGAAAATGAAATAGAATGCTCTATCTGTAACAATTTCAGTCATGAAGATTCTGAATGCAGGAGTAAATTTCAGTAAACATCTCAGAAGGAGCAAACTTCATTGGGTCCCAAAACATGGAGAATGAAAGAACCACAAACAGAAAGATGTGGTATAGCCTTGTATGCAGAATGGCAAGAAAATCAGTGGTATATTGATAGTGGATGCTCGAAACACATGACAGGTGATAA
The DNA here is from genome assembly GCA_000404065.3 of Pinus taeda. NCBI lineage: Eukaryota > Viridiplantae > Streptophyta > Pinopsida > Pinales > Pinaceae > Pinus > Pinus taeda. The sequence goes on from APFE030867491.1 coordinate 232,115, forward strand.
AGAAAAACTCCAGTCATATAGTGCCTTAGAAAAGGAAAAGAAGGTCTCATTTGGAAATGACACTCCTGCTGTCATAAAAGGCAAACGTTTTGTTCTCTTAAAAGAAAAGGTTAAGGCTGGGAATGTTATGTATGTTAATGGTCTTAAGAATAGCCTATTGAGTGTCAGTCAAATGTGTGATCAAGTGAAGTAGTATTTCGATCAAATGGATGTGTTGTTCGTGAGCTTAATACAGGAGAAACAATTATCAAAGGCATAAGAACTCCAAATAATTTGTACATACTCAAGGGGGGACAGCAATAGTTTTATCTAAGAAAAAATGATGAACACTAGCTATGGCACAGAAGGCTGGGGCATCTAAGCTTCCAACAAATAAGGAAAGCATGCAAATTCCAGGTTGTTCACGATCTTCCTGACATCAGAATTCCCGAAAATACAATATGCAAAGTATGTCAATTTGGTAAGCAAACCAAAGCACATTTCCCATAAAAGGAAGGATCAGCTAGCAAGCCTCTTGAACTTGTTCATACTGATTTATGTGGTCCTTCAAGGAAAAAGTCACCTCGTGGAGAAGAATACTTTATATTATTCATTGACGATTTTTCCAGAATGTGTTGGATAGGACTTCTAAAGCACAAAGATAAACCATTTGAAAAGTTCAAAGCCTTCAAATATTTGGTTGAAAATGAATTAGATCGCAAAATTAAATGCCTTATATCTTATCGAGGAGGGGAATTTACCTCGAATGAATTCTTTGACTTTTGTGAAGAACATGGAATAAAAAGGGAATTCTCTACCGCAAGAACTCCTTAGAAAAATGGAGTGGTAGAAAGGAAGAACATAATTGTTCAAAAAATGGCTCGTGCCATGCTAGATGAGTCTGGAACTCCTGCAACCTTCTGGGGTGAAGCTACATTTGTTGTCATCACTCCACATGAACTTTGGTATGGTAAGACTCCGACTGTAAATACTTCAAAATTTTTGGAAGCAAATGTTACATCAAAAGGACTGATGAAAAACTTGGCAAGTTTGAACATAGAGTAGATGAAGGCATTCTCCTTGGTTACTCTTCCCGAAGTAAAGGATATAAGTGTTATAATAAAAGACTAGGGAAAATTGTTGAAAGTATTGATGTTGTGGTTAATGAAGCAGGCGAAAATCCAAAGCAGGTAAAAACCGAAGATTATGAAGAAGAAGAGGATTATCCTTCCACATCAAATCAGACTAATTCTAAATAAGAAACCAATGAAGCACCAGAAGAAAAGATAACGGTAGAAGAAAAGACTCCATCCAGGTATGTTCAGAAAAATCATCCAGAGACTCAAATTTTGGGACAGAAAGAGGCAGGTGTGCATACTAGAAGAACTATTACAGAAGCTTCAAGCTATCTAGCATTGTTGTCCACCATCAAACCTCAAAATGTACATGAAGCATGCAAAGATGAGTGTTGGGTCAAGGCCATGAATGAAGAGCTTGAGCAAATTGAAAAGAATAATACTTGGGAATTAGTTCCTATACCTCATGATAAGAATATCATAGGAACAAAATGGATATTCAAAAACAAACAGAATGAAAATGGAGAAGTTATTAGAAACAAGACTAGACTTGTTTGTAAAGGGTGTGCTCAACAAAAAAGTATAGATTTTGAAGAAACTTTTGCACCTGTTGCTAGACTTGAAGCCATAAGAATGTTCCTTACTCTTTCTAGTTTTCAGAAATTCAAAGTCTACCAAATGGATGTAAAATATGCCTTTCTTAATGGAGACTTAGAAGAAGAAGTATATATTGAGCAACCAGATGGGTTCATCCTTGGAAATGATCCAAAACTCGTATGCAGACTCAGAAAAGCTCTCTATGTTCTAAAACAAGCTCCAAGGGCCTGGTATTACCGTCTTGACAAATACCTCCATCAACAAGGTTTTTCATAGGGATCAGCTAATAGTAATCTATATACAAAGATCGACAATAATAAATTGATAATACTTGTTGTGTCTGTCAAGGATATCATTTTTTGTAGCAATGAAAAAGCCATGAGTCAAAACTTTTCTTTGGTAATGCAGAAAAAATTTGAAATGTCCCTGCTTGGTGAACTCACATATTTTCTTGGTTTACAAGTTCAACAAAATAAAGATGGTATTTTTCTGTCACAATCCAAGTATCTCAAGTAGATCTTGAAAAATATGGCATGGAAGATTCTAAACCAGTATGTACCCCTATGGTAACAGGATGCAGTCTCAGTTCAAATGACGAATCAGCAGCAGTACATCAACCAACCTACAAATCCATGATTGGAAGTCTACTTAATCTAATAGGTACCCGACCAGACATCATACATGCAGTGGGAATAGTTGGAAGATTCCAAGCAAATCCAAAGGAATCACACCTTCAGGTAGTCAAAAGGATCTTCAAATATCTTCAAGGAACTCAAAATTTTGGTTTATGGTATCCTAGGGATACAGATATTACACTTCATGCATACACAGATGCAGATTGGTCAGGAAGCGTGGATGACAGAAAAAGCACTAGTGGTGGTGAATTCTATATGGGTTCCAGGATAGTATCTTGGTTCAGGAAGAAACAAAGTTCAATTGGATTATCTACAGCTGAAGCAGAATATGTGGTTGTTGCATCTTGTTGCACACAATTCCTTTGGATGATGCAAACATTGCAAGACATCTAGATCACATGTACTCCACCCATCTCCATTCTATGTGATAATACAAGTGCAATCAATATTTCAAAAAATCCAGTCATGCATTCCAAGACCAAGCACATACCTATCAAATATCATTTTCTTCGTGAACAAGTGCTTGAACAGAAGGTCAAATTGGAGTATGTTCCCTCCAAAGAATAGGTTGTTGATATATTCACCAAACTGTTACCCAAAGAGACATTTGAATATCTCAGACAGAAGCTGGGAGTAGTTGATGCATCATCTTGCTGTTGAAACCTATCTAGTTTCATAGAAAAGTGGTTGTACGCGAGTTCCATGAAGCATATCCACGTACATACGCTGGTTGTTGTGGATACAATCGTGTATATGTTGGTTTTAAGAAAAACAGTGGACCAGACTCAGGATGGAAAGAGTCTGATATGGGTCTGACAGAGATCATCTGGCACGGGTTTAGGGGGGAGCATATACCTCTAATAATGCATTGCTAGCATTATCTTAGAAGATCTTGGTACAATTTCACAGTTTGTTTTTATTCAGGTGGAACAGGTGCAGAGGGAGATCATGGTTGCTGGTCTGAATGGTGATTGACAAATGTTGCTGATGATAGTTGCTGACAACTATCATAGTATTGTTTTAAATATTTTGTCTCTATATCATGTATATCTTTTATTATCAAGGTCATGTAACGACCTATTTTGTTTCCCCAGTATGCATGGGATGGATGATGTAATGTTCTTGTTTTGACAATGTATAAACTTTTGGTATATCTCCACTTGGGTGGGAGATGGATGAGTCAATCTTGGTATATCCCCACTTGGTTGGGAGATGGATGTATGTATGAGTCTTTGGTGATAGGAAGATCATTTATGATATATAGAGTCATTTTCTTCTTGTAGAACATCTTTTTGCAGACCTTGCTTACAGTCAGGGGGAGCATGGATAGCACACTTCAGCATATCAGAGAATTCAGCATGGACTCAGGGGGAGCATAACCCTTTGCCCTTGATGATAAAGGGGGAGGGTGACTTGGGGTTGCCATCAAGTCCAAAGGGGGAAATTGTTGGCATTATGACTCAGATTTGGCACTATGTCATAGTTGTTGTCCCTGATGGAAACTCACACAGATGACAAATCATAGTTTAGGCTCTCAGAATGAAGAAAAAGAGGTATACACAGGTTCAGCATTGATCAAGCCACGTATACACGCGGGCTCGTAGACCAAAAGATGTGTATGCGTATACACACACTTTCACGCAAGGAAATGCGCATACATGTTGGAAAACTTAGTTTTGGTCTGTGGTATTTGGTCCATGGTATTTTGATCCATGGTATTGGTCCAAGGTATTATGTCCAAAGTGTTGACCCCAGGTATTTGGTCCGAGGTATTGATTCTAAGTGGTTATGGACCATGGAATTAAGTAAGGCCTAAGACTATAAAAGGAGGAGAATATCATTAGGCAATGGCACTCAAGTATTGAATATCTAATGAAGAATAAGACCTAGAATATAGGTCTTTGGGTTATGGTGCATAGCTGGATCTAAATCAAGGATGAACTAGAGCGCTTGATGAAGGATAAGTTCTATTGATGGGTCAAGATCTTAAGGCTTGAAGAGAAGTATCTTTGTGTGGTTTTGGTCTTTTATAAATGGCACATGTCGTAATCTGTAAATATGATGATATGGGTATAACTAACGTCTAAATAGTTGTAAAAGTTAAAACATCTTTTACAGATCTGTAAGCAGGTTCATTATAGCAAAGGCATGTATACACACTAGTTCGACATTTCAAAAGTGTGCATATGCAGGTTTTCCTTGATACAAGTGCATAGGCATGCAGGTTCATCACATTGAAGTAGCGTACACCTCATAAAATATGTTTTAGCTACTTCTGATTGTTGTTGCAGTGTTATGGGTTCTGGTTACTGTTACTGTATTCTGGTTACATCATTCAAAGAATTGATTGTTTGATTTAGTTTTGGTTGGTGCAAATGAGATTGATTGATGCAGATATATTTTGATGTTTGATTGACGTTATTGCTGGATCCAGTCTGAAAATTTATGAAACGTGGTCCCTGGAAGAAAAAGAGAAGGTTGTAGCCTTCTGTAGGTCAGCACCTATGTACTAGTAAACACATCAACTAGTACAAGAGTTAAGGGGGTTGAAGCTCCCTTCTAGGAGAAGCAGGAGAACGAGAGAAGGTTGTAGCCTTTTGCAGGTAGAAGCCTGCATACAGGTATAAGACTACACCAGTACAAAAATATTGTAAAAAGAAGTTTTCTTATTAAAGTAAGATAGAGACGAATTGCAGTAGGTGGTTTTCACCCACATTGGGTTTCCACCCTATATCTTGTGTTCTTGTGTGTGATTGTATGCTATGTTTTTACTGTACCTGGTTACTGTTTATATGGTTATGATGCACAGATTAAAGATCAACATCTGATGAATTAACTAAATTATAAGTCTACAAGGTATACGCAAGTTTCCTTAACTACAGTTGCTTATATACGCAAGTCTCATTAACTGAAGTAGTGTATACAAATCTGATTGTAAAATGAAATATTATTGACTTAATAATACTGATTCACCCCCCCTCTCTTAGTATTATTTCCAACACACCTTCAATGGCTTTTCACACATTAATGCCATTAACTTTTACTAAATTCCCACTAACGGTTCGTTATCTCTTATCTTTAATGCTTATTAATATCTACATCGTAAGTCGGGAAGAAAGCTTCTAGGGTGACGAACCTTTAAATCGTGAAAATGGTGATTTTATGATTTGCAAAGCAATCTCGCAAATCGCATTATCGCGTTATGTGTGTATGTTTTCCTTATTGTTTTCGTGATATGCAAGATGCAGGCCGCTTACTATTGTTTCTAGGGCATAACCCATTGGTCATGTTTTCTTGTGTAAAGTGATTTTCATTACGCAGCGGACCTAAACACTTGTCTGTGACATATCCAGGAGTGGGTCCAGGTTTCTATCGCATTTCACAATTTCGAAGGGCATTAAGTTTTACAGTGTTCCTGTAAATGTCTGAAATGCGACGTGGTAAAGGAATTGTTGTTATCATAATTTCGCATCTCGCACATTTTTAAGGTAGCTCTTTAAGGTGCGCTTTCTAAGAATAGTGATATGCGATGTGGGCCATAGTTTTAATGAAATGCCTTACGATTTAGTTTATATAAGAAACAAACTAGTCTCAAAGTATTAAAGCGTGGAGTCTTCTTTTGATCGATTTTCGCTAGATTTGGTGGATTAGCAAGGCTTTGAACCACGCTTGATCGTGAGATATGCAGGAAAGGGAGACATTTAATAGTTTTTGACCATAGGGGTCTCATATTTATTAGTTTTTGATTATGAGACCCCTATGCTCAAATATGTTATTTACTGATCCGAATTGGATCCATAAAACACTGTTAAAGAACCATGATTGTATCAGGTCGAGACAAATCTCTAGAATTCAGAACTGTGATCAAAAACACCCCTGAACTAGTGGCAATGGCAGCCAGCGTGGAACGACGAGGACCTCGATAAAAGCGTGCTAACCAAGGCCCATGGAGATTGTGCAGGAGGCCGAATTAGCCCCTAGGAGCCCCGGATCGGGAAAATAAGGAGGTTTTTGATGCATGATTAGCACTTAGCACTAATCACGCATCACTAGGCAAACAAGGCCAAAGTAGGGGAAGTCCGAGCACTTGGTCACATCGGGAACCAGAGAACCACGGGAAAAAGGCAAAAGCGCTAAACATACAAAGGCGGGACCCGCGCTCTGGAAACCGGTGGTATTGATCGGGGCGCCCTCAAACGGCAAACGATTTTGAAGAAAGCAGAGTGATACCATACATCGATCGACGCGTGGCAGCGGAGGTGAGAGAAAACCGTCATTGATTGCATGTTATCGGTCGAGCAAGTCAACCGCGTGGGACGTGCATATGGCATCGGATCTAGAGGCCCCAGATCGGACAGCTAAGATCAAGCCCGATGGAGGAAGCGGAATCGATGAGGGAATACGCCATGTTTTAGAAGGATTAGAAATCTGTTTGACTGCCACGGTGGAGGAAAGACTTCATCCATGATGAAACTGAAGAAATGAACCGATGAAGCAGGCTGCCACCGTTTAGAGGAGGACATGTAGCCACTACCTGAGCATTCATGCTGACGTCGAACAGGGAACTCCAAGCACAGCTGCAGAAGGTGAATCGAGAGAGGCAGGAGAGGAACTGAACAAGCACGAGTTCAAATGGCTTCAAAGCCATGAACAGCGAAAGAAAATACATAGTGAAGTCCGAGAGGCGAAGAAATACCAGAATCTTGAGAGGAGGATGGAATACACAAAGAAAGAAGACATTAAAGCAAAAGCAAGAAGAGACAGAGGGCTGAGCTGACCAGAGGTAGCGTCGAGCACTAGAGAGCTTAAAAGATTCAAGCCATCCCATAGAGGATCTGTCCGGGCTGAGCACCACACTAGGCTCTAGCCATTGTAGACCAGAAGATCACAGAGCTGGTAGGAAGAAGAAGAGTCTGTGTACTCCAGTGGCTTGGGGAATCCAAGAACCACCCTGCCAAGCAAACTTGCTTCAGGAGAACTCACATTGAGTCCCTGTATTGTAATTCTTTGCTAAAAGGCACAATAAAGCAAGGCCACCACTGAAAGCTGGACCGAAGACGTAGCCCTAGAGAATAGGGTGAACTCCTTATTAAAATTATTGTGTCTTTATGTTTGCTTACTGTATTTCTCTATTGTCTTTCCATTTTATTGTTTGTGTATTGGCAATCTGATCGATCTGTTGCTTCAATAACACAAAACACACACCAGCACATGAGTCTGTAATAACTTTAAACAATAAATCTTTAACTGATGTCACTCATAGGGTGAATATCATATCAAGTGGTATCAGAGCGCTTTAGGCTGTAAGATTAGACAAGCTTGTGTTGGTTTAGCTGTGAATGCTCATAAGATCAAAGCCGAAATTAGGAGAAGGAGAGTTGGTCGAAACTAATCCTGAAATTGGGAGAGTCTATCCTCGGAAGACAATGTCAAAGGAAGGTTCTATGGGGCCAGACCCTCAATTCATAGAGAGTTTCCTAGCTATAAAGTCTATGGTAGAAGAAATGTATAGGGACTTTAAAAAGCATAAGGATGAAGATTCATCAGGTTCTAAACAAGATAAAGAAGAAGATGAGTCTCGTTCCTATGAGCACTCAAAAGGAAAAGGGAAAGAGGAAAGCTTTCTCACACCTCCTAATAGCCCTATGCATAATAAGAAAACATCTTTGATTAAGCTAGATGTTAAATTTGATTTGCCTATATATGATGGAGAGCTAAATGCTAAAAAGTTGGACAATTGGATTAGACAAATTGATGTGTATTACAGAGTGCAGAATATCAACTCAGAAAAGAGTAAAATTCAGTTGGCAAGCCTACGCCTAGGAGGCACTGCCTTGGTTTTGTGGGAAGGCAGAACCCAAGCTGATATGAAGAAACATGGCAAGCCCATCTCTGTCTAGAGTGAATTTGTTTCTGCAATCAAAAAGCAGTTCTATTCATTGGCCTACATGCAACAAGCCATAATGAGTTGGCAAATTCTTTGGTAGTTGAAAGTGCACACTGTGCAAGGGTATACTTAAGAGTTCAGAAAGAGAGCATTGATGTTGGGCATCGCATTAGACTCACCAGAGACTCTTTTGAAGTACATTGGTGGTCTACACAGCTACATGAGGCATACCATCCTCAAGTTTAATCCCACTAGTATAGATGAGGTATATGTATAAGCTACTCATCTAGAAGCTAGAGGAAAGAATGGAAATCTAGAAGTTGGGGGACCATCCCAACCCACTGTAAGCAAGAGCAAGGAGAAAAGAAAGCAGAAGTGGAAAGAAAGGAAGGCTAACATTGCATAGAAAGGAAAAGCTTCGTGCACTCACTATAAAAAGGAGGGGCATAATGATGAGCACTGTTGGATTCTGCATCTAGAGCTGAGACCTAAGAAGTCCGAGGGCAAGAAGAAGAAAACTACTGCAACTATTTAGAAATATTTAGGGTTAGACTCAGGAGATGAAACAATCATTGCAGCCACAGGTATAAAAGGTAAGAATTCTGAAGCATCTACTAGTATTTTTGCTCAAACTATTATTGATGAAGAACATGAGAGAAGAAGACATGAGCTTTTCCATATTCGAGTTATTTCCAAACATCAAAAGATTGATACTTTGTTTGATAGTGGCTCACAAGTAAATTTGATTTCTGAAGCAATATTAAAGAAATTGGGATTAGCAACTACACCTCACAAGAAACCATACCCATTAGGATGGTTGAATGATAAAGCACAACTACAAGTGACTAGACAGTGCAAACTCAAGTTTTCTTTTGGGTCAGCATTTGTAGATGAAGTTGAGTTAGACATAATTCCTTTGGATATATGTGGAATTGTTTTAGGAAGTACTTACTTGTATGATAGAAAGACTATTTTCTATAGAGCTGAGAACAAGTATCTACTCATTAAAAGATGGAATTGAATAATTTGTAAGAGCTCACAAGCTCAAGAATAATTATACTCTCATAAATTCAAGGCAGATGAAAAGAATGATAAATTTATGTAAACAATTCTTACTAATGGTTGTAAAGGAAAATAAACCTGATAAAACCAATGTATTTGAGAGCTATAATGCTCAGCAGCAAGTTGACATAGAAAACATTGTTTCAGAGTATGATGTCTTGTTTCAGGAACCTAAAGTTCTACCACCCAAAAAGGAAATAGTACATGATATTATTTTGCAGCAAGATGTTCCATTGCCTAAAATTTAGATGTACAGGTTGTTTGCTTTAGAGAATGCTGAAATCAAGAAGCAGGTGCAGGAGTTGCTCGAGAAGGGATTCATCAGGCCTAACACATCACCATGTGGGTCACCAATCGTTTTGGTCAGAAACAAAGATGGCTCGTGGAGAATTTGCATTGACTACCGAGCACTGAATAAGATAACAATCAAAAATTGTTATCCCCTTCCTCACATAGATGATCTTTTAGATCTATTGAAGGAAGTTGTTTATTTCACCAAGCTGGATTTACACAGTGGATACCATTAGGTCAGAGTTGCAGAGCAAGATGCATGGAAGACTGCTTTCAAAATGAAGCAAGGATTGTATGAGTGGATGGTTATGCCTTTTGGCTTGACCAATGCTCCTGCTACATTCATGAGATTAATGAATGATGTACTCAAGCCTTTTCTTGATGATTTTGTTATTGTGTATCTAGATGAGATTCTGATTTTTAGTAAAATGTGGGAAGAACATTTAAAGCATGTTAAGTAGACATTAGATGTTTTGAAAAGAGAAAAACTTTATGTTAAGCTCTCAAAATGTGAATTTGGCAAAACATCTCTAAATTATTTGGGTCATATAGTAGGGGGTAGTGAATTGAAAATAGATCCCTCTAAAGTGGCAATCATTGTAAACTAGCCTAAACCCAAGTCTGCTATAGAAGTGAGAAGCTTCTTAGGAGCAGCACAATATTGGAGGAAGTTCATTTCTGGTTTTTCCTCAATTGCAGCTCCCTTACATGCTTTGACAGGATTGAACAAGGTGTTTCAGTGGGGGAGGCAAACATCAGAAAGCCTTCGACACCTTGAATGAAAAGATTAGTACAACACCTGTACTAGCACTGCCTGATCTACAAAGACCGTTTGAAATCCAAACAGATGCCAGTGACTATGCCATGGGAGTAGTGTTGACACAGCACGGCAAACCCATATGTTATCATTTTGAGACTTTTAATCCTGCATTAGTTAACTATCCTACATATGATAAAGAATTGTATGCATTAGTTCAGAGTGTGAAAAAGTGGAAACATTACTTAATGGGTAAAGAGGCAGTAATACATACTAATCATCAACTGCTTCAATATCTACACTCCCAAACTAAGTTGCAGCAATCAAGACATTACAGATGGATGGGTTTTCTACAACAGTTTCATCTAGTCATCAGGTATAAAAATGGCATACACAAAAAAGTTGCAGACATGTTATCTAGACCCATTATAAATGCATCTACCATACTTAAGCATAATTCTGTGCTACATGAAAGTTACATAGAACAATATGCTCAGGATATGGACTTTAAAGATGTATATGCAACTTTGAGTCAAGGCAAAAGGGTAGAAGAATTGGACTATCACGTGAAGGACTGACTCTTATATCATTGTGAGAAACTCTACATTCCACAAACCGAGAGAGTAAAGATAATTAGAGAGGCACACACTTCTCTGATATCAAGTCACTTCGGGGTAAGTAAAATAGTTGCACAGCTGCAAAGATTTTGTTATTGGCCGAAAATGAATGAGACAGTTTCTAGATATGTAAGAGGGTGTACTATGTGTGCTAAAAGCAAGCCCAGCAATAGAAAACTAGGCTTGTACACTCCTTTACCAATTCCTTATCACCCTTGGGAAAGTGTTCCCATGGATTTTGTTGGAGGACTACCAAAATCTAGGAAAGGTCATGATTATCTATATGTGGTTGTGGATAGGTTCAGTAAAATGTGTATTTTGATACCTTGTAATAAATGGATTACAACTGAACAAACTGCAAAATTGTTCTTTGAACATGTATGGGATCATTTTGGATTACCCACTTCTATTATATCTAATCGAGACACCTGATTTGTGGGGAAGTTTTGGTCAAGTTTGTGGGAACTGATGGACACCCAACTGAAGAAAAGCACAACTTTTCATCCACAAACCGATGGCTAGACAGAAGTAGTTAACAGGACAGTGATCTAGTTACTCAGGGGATATTGCAACAAACATCCTAAGCTTTGGGATGAACACTTGTGTTATGTGCAGCATGCTTACAACAGAGCCAAACACTCTACTACACAGAGATCTCCTTTTGAGACCTGTTTTGGTTTCACACCAAGGTCTCCCTTGGATTTTGTCTTTGGTAAAGATACCATGGTTGATGGACATAGTGATGTGGACAAGGCAACTAGGTTCATTGAATAGATCCAGGAGATCCACCAGGAAATACAAGAACCGCTGGAAAAGAACCAAGCCAAGTACAAGGCTAGGCATGACAAGCATCAGATGGAGCATAGTTTTCAAGTTGGAGACCAGATCTGGTTGTATATCAGCAAGGATAGGATGCAAGGTGAGGGTAAAAAGCTAAAGCATATCAAGTATGGACCTTTTAGGATACTTGAGAAGATTGGTGAAAATGCTTTTCACCTTGATCTACCATCTTACATGCACATCTGCTCAGTCATAAATGCAGATTGCTTGAGATTGTTTGAACCTTCAATGATTGAGGATCCTAAAGAGAAAAGTCAATTCCCTTCTATTGATGACTTGCTACCTGAATATCTTAATGAATTGCAGGAAGACACAGTCTTGGATAGGAAGGTGAGGACGATGCGCAGAGAAGATGTTGAGTACCTCAGAATTGGACTCAAAGGTTCGAAGTTGAGCAGTGCAAAGTGGATTGAGATTGGACAAGTGAGGCAGTAGTATCCTCACTTAGTTGATGCTTAAAAGAAATCCAACTTTTGGTGGTCCAAAAGCTTTTTCAGTGGGAAGGTCATGATCCGAATTGGATCCATAAAAATCAGGTCAGGATAAATCTCTAAGAATTCAGAACCGTGATCAAAAACACCCCTGAACCAATGGCAATGGCAGCCAACGTGGAACAACAAGGACCTCAGTCAAAGTGCGTTGACCGAGGCCCATGGAGACTGCGCAGGAGGCTGAATTAGCCCCTGGGAGCCCTGGATCAGGAAAATAAGGAGCTTTTTGATACGCAATTAGCACTTAGTTGGGCAAACAGGGCCAAAGTGGGGGAAGCCCGAGCACTTAGTTATGTCGAGAACTGGAGAACTGCGGGCAAAAAGGAAAAAGCACTAAACGTACAAAGGCAGGACCGGCGCTCTGGAAACCAGTGGTATTGATCGGGACGCCCTCAAATGGTAAAGAGTTTTGGAGAAAGCAGAGTGATCCATACATCGATTGACACATGGTAGGTGGAGGTGAGAGAAAACCATCGTTGATTGCGCGTTATCGGTTGAGCAAGTCAACCGCATAGGACATGAGTATGGCATCAAATCTGGAGGCCCCAGATCGGACGGCTGAGATCAAGCCCGATGGAGGAAGCGGAATCGACAAGGTACTATGCCGTGTTTTAGAAGGATTTGGAATCTGTTTGATCGCCACAGTGGAGGAAAGACTTCATCCACGATGAAACTGAAGAAATGAAACGATGAAATAGGTTGGCGCCGTTTAGAGGAGGACATGTGGCCACTCCCTGAGAGTTCATGCTAACGCTAAACAGGGAACTCCAAGCACAACTGCAGAAGGTGAATCAACAGAGGCAGGAGAGGAACTAAATAGGCACGAGTTCGAATGGCTTCAAAGCCATGAAGAGTGAAAGAAAATACACAGTGAATTCTGAGAGACGAAGAAAGACCAGAATCCCGAGAGGAGGATGGAATACACAAAGAAAGAAGACAGTAAAGCAAAAGCAGGAAGAGATAGAGGGCTGAGTTGACCAGAGGCAGCGTCGAGCACCAGAGAGATTGAAAGATTCAAGTCATCCCATAGAGGATCTGTCCGGGTTTAGGACCACACTAGGCTCTAGCCGTTGTAGACCAGAAGGTCATAGAGCTGGTAGGAAGAAGAAGAGTTTGTGTACTCCAGTGGCTTGGAGAATCCAAGAACCACCCTACCAAGAAAACTTGCTTCAGGAGAACTCACATTGAGTCCCTGTATTGTAATTCTTTGCTAAAAGGCACAATAAAACAAGGCCACCACTGAAAGCTAGACCAGAGATGTAGCCCTAGAGAATAGGGTGAACTCCTTATTAAAATTATTGTGCCTTTGTGTTTGCTTCCTATATTTCTCTGTTGTCTTTCCATTTTATTGTCTGTGTATTGGGAATCTGATTGATACGTTGCTTCAATAACACAAAACACACACCAACACATGAGTTTGTAATACCTTTAAACAATAAATCTTTAACTGATGTCACTCATAGGGTGAATATCAGATCATTTACACCTGTAGATTACGCATTCGTGATACATTAGATGAAATACATGTCATGGATAGTAGGGGTCCAATCAAGGTATTATTCAAGTAATTGCATTAGTATTGGTATTTCCATGTTATCTTACTATTCTGAAGGTGTCATTCAATTCTGGGAAGTGACCTGGGCTCTAGGCTTGAAAATGTGCCTTAAATCCGAGGGACACTAGCATAGAACTGGGAAAAATAGTCCCTAGATGTTGGCTTGCAGCCCTACGAGAGCGTCCAGAGGTCCTTGGACACTTGTGTGCTCATAACATAAGAGAATTCAGAGTTCAAGGAGTCCAAAATATCAGTGGGGCCCAGTGGTTGGTTGGCAAAAAGGTTGAATTGGTTTCTAAGGGTCCTAACGCTAATGTTGAATGTTTGTATGGTGTGTTTATGTCGGTTCCACTTCCTTAATGTGACTTAGGAGGTCAAATCATATCATAGTGGCCTCTCGTCGCATGTTTACCCAGACTGACCGGTTTCTTGCACAAATGTGTGGGGAGGGTGTTACACATTAACAATCTTCCACTTTTTGCTACATTTGTACTTCTATTTTGGTGACTTTTTCAAAATGTCGCTTTTGCACACCTTCACTTTTGCGAGTGTCATTTTCTTGCTTTCGACAGCTGATTTCGCTTGCCTTCACTTAAATTAGTGTTGTTTTCATGTTATGATCGCTTTGGCATGTGTTACTTTCATTGGCATTTGCAATCACAAGTGTTGTTCACACTTTTCTCTTCATATAGTAAATGTAATCTTTTAGCATGTGGAGTGTTACACAATGCACAAAAGCTAGTTTTGGTGGTTTCAATGGGTAACATGTATGTAAATGAGTTGGTATTACCATGTAAATGGGTATCACACTCATTTCCAAAGTTTCAACCATTGTCACACAAGCGTCATCAAGGTCATCGCAAAGTGTATCTTTGGTGTTGCACTTGGTGTAGGTCGTCACAAAGTTGTTGCATTAAGGAAAGGATTTTGTTCATGTGTTTAGAGTGTTCCATGTTGTGTCATCAAGTGATCTAAGTGTGTGGTCATGTTTAGAGTCGTGTTTTTGCCTATCTTCCTCTCATTGATATGACACTTAATCAAATTGGGAAAACTCTCTAATCGGACCACTCATCCTCCTTTAGCCATCCTGAACTATGCATTACATAGTCTTAGCCCTCAAGAAACAACCTTGTCTCTTGGCACTGCGCAATGCGCAATTTCTTCCCTCTAGAATTGTGCATTGCGTAGTCTCAGTGCTCAATCCAAGCCCTTGAAATCCATAACTACACAATCCTTGCCTCCAACCAGACTTTTCTACACATTGTGCAGTCTCAAGCATCAAGCCTCGACCTTGAGCTCTTGAACTGCATAATTGTGCAATCACTTGGCCTCTATCCCTCTTGAACTATAATTTGGGGAAAATTAAGCCTCAGGCCTCAAGCTTGAGACATTTAACCCCTTAATTGCACAACGTCCTAACCTATTTTCATGTTTGAATTGCACATTGAGAAACTTCAAGCCTCAAGCTTGACCTCTTGATTCCTTCAACTGCACAGTCACTTAGCCTAGGCCTTCAAAACCATGCATTGCATAGTCTCAAGCCTCACGCCTATACCTTGACCTCTTCATTCCCTCAACTGCACACACCCTCTACCTAGGCATCCATAACTACGCATTTTGCAGTCTCAAGCCTCATTCTCGAACCTTAACCTCTAGAACTATGCAATCCCTGAGTGTAGGAATTTACAGGGTAAGTTCCTCAGACAGAACACCAAAAGGACACCGCTCACAAACAGATCACAGAT
>APFE030867497.1:0-44440 GCA_000404065.3 Pinus taeda
TCCTCTGATGTATCTCTGCAATTTCGGATCATCCAATTCTGAAATTGCGACCTACGGTAGCCCTCTGTGTCCTCTTTCCAATGCCACTAGTTTGACCCCAATTGGATTCTCCAATGAAGAGTTATGCCAAATCTCCCACAGTGGCCTGATTATAGACTAGTTCAGTAGAGCGAACTTGTACGATGTTCCACGAGTAACTGTTTCAACCTTTAGCTCTAAAAAATATGGAAAAGAAACTACAGTCCATCCTCTTTCTGTACCTTCTTACGAAAGTTCAATCCAATGCTCAGAGAAAAAGTTATGACGATTTTCCCCAGGTCACCTATTTGGAATGTAATTCAGGAGTTTGCAAAAAGCCCAACTTCCTCGGATCATATCTCTGCAAATATAGCGCAAAAAGCTCTGAAATTCAGACCCAAGATTTAGCGCGATGTATTCTCAAATGGATTTTTCTTTCAACTTCTGAAACGTCGCAGAAAAAAAGTTATAGCGAAAATTCCACGATGACCTGTTTGGAGCAGCGAAACCCTAGAATCCAAAGCTCTGATACCAAATGTTATGAACCAGCTCAAGAAAAGATAGAAAATATAGAGGAACGCCTTAGAATTCAGCCTCTTCGAGGGGGCAACCTCCTTTACATTACATAAATGAACAATTCTTGGATACAAATGACAAAACCTCCTTTCTATATATAGGAGTCTAAGGAGTCACAATATAACCCAGCAGACCTAACAATAGTAATATAAAGCCACAAAAATAACAATAGAGGGATTCTATGGGGCACAGTAATAACAATATGGGGTCAATAGGGGCGCAACAATATTAATAAGGGGTACAACTACAATAGTAATGGGGTAATCACTAGTATTATAGGGACCCAACATAAACTTACTAAGAGTGCCCATTTTATACCCGTTAGAGATACTTACAAAGCATCTGAAATAGCATAAGTATTTATCAAGGAGGTGGTTAGACTTCATGGTTTTCCTAAGAAAATCATATCAAATAGAGCCTCTATATTTACAGGAAGATTTTGGACTAGTTTCCAGGGAGCGCTTCAGACACAATTAAATTTCAGTACAGCTTATAATCCAGAGACTGATGGCCAAACTGAAAGAGTAAATCAAGTGTTAGAGGACATGCTTAGAATGTACGTACTTGATCAACAATCTAAGTGGGAAGATTATCTTCCTCTATTGGAGTTTTCTTACAATAACAGTTATCATTGCTCCCTTGATATGGCACCTTATGAGTTATTGTATGGAAGACCATGCAAAACACCTTTAAGTTGGGATAGATTAGAGGATAGAATCTTAGTAGGTCCTAAAATTCATCAAGAAATGGAAGAACAAGTGTGTCGTATAAGGCAAATATTAAAGTAGGCACATGATAGACAGAAGAGTTACGCTGATATGAATATAGTGGATCGTAGTTTTAAAGAAGGGAAATTTGTTTTTCTTCGAGTAAAACCTCAGAAAAGCTCAATTAGGTTTGGGAAAGGATCTAATCTCTCTCCTTGATTTGTTGGGCCTTTTGAGATCATCAAAAGGGTTGGACCTGTTGCATATCATCTTGCTTTACCACTAGTATTTCATCGTATGCATGATGTATTTCATATTTCAGTACTATGTAAGTATGTTCATGATCCTTCTCACATTTTAGATTGGCATCAATTACAGGTAACAGACGAAGGAACTCTTAAGGCAAAGCTAGTTTGCATTTTGGACCATCACACTCGACAACTCAGACGTCGCATGGTGGACCAAGTAAAGGTCCAATGGGACCCATATAGTCCTAGTTCCACCACTTGGGAAGATGCATCTTCTATGCCTCTTGAGTTTCCCTTTTTTTTAGTTAAACTTCAGGCCAAGCTTATCCAAGAAGGGGGGGAGTATGTAGTGTCCTATTTTCCTAGTATAGTTTTGTCACTCCTATCAAGGGATATATATATATATGATAGGTTGATCACTTGATTGAGGAATAATGTTTTACATACTAGTTATATTTCCTTTTATGTTTATGTATGACAGATTGATCACTGGATTGGGGAACAATGTTTTATATAGTTATATTTCCTCTTATATGTGGCATCATTGATTATGTGTATTAGATAATTTTGGTTAAGTAAAATGTTATACATATGTTTTTTTGTTTGTATCTGATTTATGAAGCAGGTGTATGACATGGATGGTGATCCAAGATTGAGACACATATACCAATGGATTCTCATGGTTATGCAGAATAGATAGTTAATTATGATTTATGGATGATACATGATTTGTGTGATTATGTATGTCTAATATTGTACTAAGTAGGATGTGGTAGGGTAACTGGTCATTTTTCAACAAGGATATTCAATTATGATTGACTGTGGAAGTCATTTCTTCAAAACCAAAATGACTGTGGAAGCCATGCACAATTCTCGGTAAAATGTGGTTAAGTTAATTTCATTATGAAATTCATTTGATTCCTTTGATCTATGAGATTGTAATGTGTGCAGGTCTTTGAACAAGGCCTTACCAGCGAACCATCAGATGGGTAAAAGCTCACAATCAGTACCATAAGGAGAAACACAAAGTTTCAAAGCATAGTAGATGAGAGGGCATGGAAATTAGGGCATTGAGTCCTAAATCCAAGAAAGATAAAGACGTGGAGTCTTATATATTTAGGGTGCGAGTCCTAAATATTTAAAAAGATCAATTTGTGGAAGCTTGGATCTTTGGAGGAGATCAGGGTGCGGAGTCCTCAATCTACTAAGGCACAGAGATGCATGAAATAGGGGTGTGGAATCCCTATTCTCCAGAATAAAAATACCACTCATGGATGAATTTCCTTAAATAAAATTTCATTCTCAAAATTCTAGAATGACTTTCTAAAAATAGAAAGTCATGTCCAACATCTCAAGCATGACTTTCCAAAAATAGTAAGTCACTTTACATAAATTGGTAATCAAGTGAAGTTGAGGAAAAACGAAGTAACTTATCATTAATCAATCCTAATAGCTCAATCTTGATTGAATCCTCAATATTATTATTATCTTTTACGAGACTATGATATTATTATTAAAGAGGAATTACAAAGCAATTTTATCTCCTCAATCAATTCACACATCTCCTTCGTGACTCTCATGGCTCTCTCTCTCTCTCTCTCTCTCTCTCTCTCTCTCTCTCTCTTTTAAATAATTCATCATACTCTATTTTATGCACTCATCAAAGAATGGCATATTCCTTTTCACTCATTAAAAATATGTCATAAAATATTCCTCTTATGCTCTCTTTAATGCATATGTTACACTCTCCTTGACTAAGGCATGCATACCTCTCCTTAATGGTATAAGTTACACTCCTTTAAATGGAATCCAGTGCATGCAAATTACTCCTCCTTTATGACAATAATTGGTTGCTCCTCCTATATATGAGTCTCATGTATTCTTACTTGGGGATTAGGAGGCTAAGAGTGGAAGAGACTTGAGGAAAATAGTGAGAGGGAGAGATATGGAGAGTAGCCAATTGCTTCCATAATAAATTTGAAATTATTGTTAAAATCCTAAGATCTCTAGCTATTGAGGTTGGCCATGAGTGGCATTGAGGGAAAGTGAAAATTTGCTTCCTTAGTTTGCCTTGCAAATCTCTCTATTGTTGTCTTTTGATACTGCTTGTGAGCTTTTGCAGCTCGGGGGTTCCAGGGGAGAAGTTCTTCCTAGATATGGTTGGGAGGAAAACCAGGTGGTTCACAATGAGTTGGTAAGGATATTGGAGTTGGAGCATACTCTCATTGGAGCTGGAGCATACTCCCAATTTTTGAGTTGTATAAATTCACTGCCAGGTATGTTGACACATTATATTGTGTTTCTTTTTGTAGTTCATTACATGGTTTTGCTTATTTGGTTGTTGGCTGAAACTTAGATGTATATCAAATGCTGCACACTAAATGTTGAAGGAATTTTACAATAACTGTAGTTAATTTTATATAAGTTTTTTTGTTTTTTTTGTTTTTTTGTTTTTTTTGTTTTTTTTGTTTTTTGTTTTTTTTGTTTTTTTTTTTTTTTTTTTTGTTTTGTTTTTTTTTTTTTTTTTTTTTTTTTTTTTTTTTTTTTTTTTTTTGTACAGTTTCATTGCAAGTTGATTTACATCATGTCTTAATGGCTGAAGCATTCAAGCTACCATGGGTTTTATGAAAACATGTTAATAGTATAAATTTGGTTTTCCTTCTCTTTTTACCGTTGTAGATAAGTTTTCAGAGTATATGTTTGACAAAAGGGATAAATGAGATAGTATGAATTTGTTTTTGGTTGTGGTTTTAAATAATCGCATTTTTGGGCATTTTTGTTTCGATTTATTTTAAGTTCAGGGGGTATCTATACCTTATGACCATGTTGCCCCAACTTTGATTACAAAAAACAGAGTTTCAGAATCTAGTTCTGTATTCTTCTATATTTTACATATTTGTTGTTGTTGCCTAGTGGTTTGTCTTGTTGCTTTTTTTTGTAGCTGTGATTTACCTGGTAATATATTTTTATGAAAGCAATCTGTTATATAAACTTGGAATTATTATTTTAAAGTATTAATGGTTAATACATTGATAATTTAATGAACTTGTGACAGCTTGTTTAATAAACTATATCCCTATACATGTTGATGTATAGGGATATAGTTTATTTACCTAATGATTCAAGTTTGAAATCATGTGTCATATATGAACTGCATAAGAAGCTTACAACAAAAGACATCCTAGTTATTAAAAGTTAATAATTATGTTAAGAAAATATTTTTATTGGCCTAATATGAATACAGAAACAACAGAATATATAGCCAAATGCTTAAAATGTCAACATGTTAAAGCTTCCCATCAACATCCAACTGGACTATTATAACCTTTACCCATTCCATAATGGAAATGGGAGGTAACATCTATGGACTTCATCACTGCTTGCTAAAAACTAGGAGACAACATGACTCTATAATGGTGGTGGTTGATAAACTCAGTAAAGCAACACATTTTATTGCTATAAAATCTACCTTCAAGGCCATTAACATCATAGAAATATTCATGAAGGAGGTCTTTAGATTGCATGGTATGCCTAAAACTGTGATTTTAGATCGTGATGCAAAGTTTACTTCTAAATTTTGGAAGGGTTTATTTGGAGGCATGGGAACAAAATTAAATTTTAGCACAACTTATCATCCTAAAACTAATGGTCAAACAAAAAGGACCAATCATATCTTAGAAGATATGTTGAGACTGTATGTCATGGATAGGCCCACTAAGTGGGAAGACTATCTCCACTTAGCTAAGCTTTCCTACAATAATGGATATCAATCTTCATTAAAATTGAGTCCTTTTCAGGTGATGTATTCGAGACGGTGTAAAGTACCATTGAGTTGGGATCATCTTGAAGAGAGGCTAGTGTTAAGTCCAAATATGTTAAAGGAGATTGAAGAGGCAATTCAACATAAGAAAAATTTGAAAGTAGCTTAGGATTCCCAGAAGAGTTATGCGGATCTGAAAAAAGTTCAAAAATAATTCAATATTGTTGATCGTGTTTATTTTAAGGTGAAACCAAAGAAAAGCACACTTAGACTTGGAAATTGCACCACTTTATCACCTAGATACTGCAAATTATTTAAGTGTTAAAAAGGATTGTACCAGTGGTTTATCAACTTGGTCTTCCAAACAAACATGAGAAATCATAATGTGTTTCATGTATCTTTGTTAAAAGAATATGTTCATGACACAACTTAGATAATTGATTGGACTGTTGTACAAGTAGAGCCATAGGGAGAGTTCCTAGTAGAGCCTCTACGTATTTTAGGCCAGAGGGATGTCACGCTCTCGAATTTAGAACTATAAATTCAATTAAACCTTTTAAACTATAAAGTCATGGTGCATAAATGGTATGAGTATAAACTATAAACTAGAATGCAATAGTTCAATTGTTTAAGGAATGCAAACAATGAGGTATAAAAATTATGGAGAACAAAAAGAGTAGCATATAATGAGTCTGAAAATATTAGTTAGGTTGCTAAAGTCACAGTAAGTGGTCGAAGGTGACCTTGGTATTTATTAAAGCAAATGTACAATATTAATGTCCTCGGGTTATAGAAACTCTTTCTTATATAAGTACATATTAAGCATAAAATCCTATGGCTTGTAAATTTCCAGCTAAGAAGGATTTCCTGAGAATTATCCCTATTAACTAAAATTACAAAAATATTGGAACCCTTGTTTTCCATCGTCGATAAAAAAGTCACACACAAGCAGATAAGTAACTAGGGGTTCATGATCATCTTACCTAGTGGTGGGCTCCAGTATTGCAGCAATAATGTTGCAACTCCTGGGACTCCCTTCTTTACTTTTATCAACCCGTAGTTCGTAACAAACTTGGAAGCGACGGTGCTGTATGCACAAGTACTAGCTCTTGCCGCAACTGTCACTTGGTCAGTTGGCACAAGTCCGCTAGGGGCTCAAGCCAACTTCTATGACCTCTGAGAAGAAGCTTATTAACTAATGGATGGAAGGTAACTCGAAGGAACCTAATCTGCTTGCAAAAAGAAATTGAAAAGATGAAAGAAAGTTCAAACCCTAATTTTACCAGCTAGTCCTACTGATGTGAAAAAGAGGATGCAAGCTACTGAAAGAGATGCCATTACTTCTAGGAAGGTAAAATACATGTGTCTAAGCTACTTCTATCTGAAGAAATCACCTTTTTGTATTTTTGAATAAGTTGTTAGAATTATCATGCATGTTCTTTCACTGTTTTGACTGTGTAGAGGTGGATCAGCGAGAGGAAATGCTTGGAAGAGGTTGGGAAGGTTAGAAGAGGGCCTAAGGGGTCCTTGGCACCCTTCCAGAGAGTTTCACAAAGTTTTACTATCAAGAAACCGCTTTCGTGACCTTGTACAGGAAGTCTGCAGGGGTTCTACGGGATGTCCTGGAATTTCTACAGGATGTTCAGAAATGGGATTTTGGAGGATGGATGGATGAAGAAAGATGAAGGAGTGGGTATGGAGGTAGGATAAGGGTTTGAGGTGGTCCAGGGACTGGTGGTTGGAGCTAAGGAGTGATTAGATTTGGTTCAAGGATGGAGGAAGCGATGATGCACAAGAATGTAGAAATTAGGGCAAGGTGGGAAAAGTATGGCAAATGAAGGGTAGGAATCATGGATTAAGGGTTGGAGAAGATTATCTGATGGAGGAAAGGTAGATAGAGAGGTAATACAGGTGATCTGCACACAATTTTCTAAAACTGACCAAGCAAAGACTATGCAAACCCAAGATCTAGCTATCTTGACCTAATTTGGCCTAAATAACAGCAAGGAAAATGAACAGTGGTTTATTTGCAACGAAATAGTGTGAAATGCTATGAAAACTAAGCAATCATTGACCTGATCATCTAAACCGAACTGGTATCAACTTCTACAAACAAGAATACAACACTAACAGTTGCACGGTGAAGCAAAGAAAGTGTTTTTCTTGGCAGCAATATCACCTTTGTCCCAGCTCACGATCCCACTAAGGGAGGGGTGAGATCAGAGGTGCTTGATGGCCTTTTTCTGAAGATCTTCCCTATTATTGACTTATCAAACAAATATGAACATGAAAAGCTACTTTAATCATCAAAAGCAATCTAAATAACAAAACAATATTTAAATCTAAATAGCAGATTTTATTCTAAGAATGCAGCAAAGACACATGAAAGTACAAAGGAGGTACTGGGCATCTTGAGATGGGCAACCCAAAGCTACAGCCCTAAGAAGAAGATTAGAGCTGCTGCAAATCTGGATTCATCTTTATTGAACAAAAGAATAGTTACATTCCAAAAACTGTCCACAAGGAAACTGGAAAAGGTGCTGAAAATGCAGAGCTAACTACGCCTAAAATGACTAAAACCGAACCTACAACTAGCTAATTCCTGCCTACAAAGTAAACTAACACTACTGGCAACCCCAAAATGAAGGCCCTAAGCCTCTATTTATACAAATTGAGACCACAACAGTCCCTCCTAAATTTGGGACTCGGCTACCAAAACTTGTAGTAACAGCAGTCCTACTTCACTTGCTTGGCTGCCCTTGTGATAATCGATTTGGTGGCCCTTGAACACCGAGCTGATGGTGGAGAATTCAAGGTAAGGGCCCATAAATGAAGGGGACACCTTCCTAAAAATCCCTCCATTGTTCTTCACGAATTTGGTGCCAAGTGCCAAATTAAAACCTTTGATTTTGTCTCAAAATTTGACCAACACTGCAAAAAGTACCCATTAGACTTGTTGGCAATGACTAACCCAATTCACTCTATCAGCATAAATATAATCAAAAACATGCAATAAACTAATGAGAATGGTGGATTAAGTTGAATTAGGAGGCTGAATGAGCCCATATAATTATCCATTTTTGGGGCTCATCACCTAGGAGGAAGAAGTTGAATATCCCGTGAGTGGTTGGTAAGCTCCGAATTACATTCTTGAAGGAAAAAGTTTTAAAATGTTTCTCGAGGATGTATTTACCTATGAGTATAAAAAATAAAAATGAAATACTTAACGAAGAAGAGAGAGAGACTTACATAATAATTACCTAAAAGAAATGTTTCTAAACCAAGCACTCTGTCAAACTCTTTGCAAAATAAATAATAAATAATTATATATTATTAAATTGTGGTTTTTACACCTTTTGACAAATTTAGAAATTCATAAACCCTTTAAATAATTAATTGAAAATTCATTAGGTTTTATATCCTTGTAAAAACCCTATGCCATGATCTAAGAAGAAAGAATGGATTTGGTGCGAGTATATATATATATATATGGCGTTAAAACCCTAAGAATGTTCAATAGAACTATATACACTAGAATTATTAAACAAAATATCTTATGGCCTAGCTTGTGTATTTGCTTAAATGGCCATGGCGTTCGTCTATAGAAAACCCATTCCCAGTTATTCTAACAACTTATTTAGGGCTAGCGTTTTCAAATTTGAAAACCTAGCCATGAAATTAACATAATAAAAATTAATGAGATAACATTTGAGAAGAAGGATAAAATAAATAAATGTTTACCAGTGCAAGAAAACAAACTTTCAGGCATTGGAAATCGGCTAAATAAATTCATCGTAGAACAAAATTAAAACACTAGATGGTGAAATAGCCATAAAACCCTTATAGCCTTGCTAGGAATGAATAGGTTTTAGTTTTTAATAAACTAAATATGCAATAGTAAAACCTAAAAAAAAAAGGTATGTTTTGAGTTATTAACTAAGAGAATTCAAATACAAAATAAGAGCAGTGATGCTACCAAGGCATTCAAAAACACTAAAATTAATAATAATAAATTCTGAAGACAACATATATGTTATGAAAAATGATAAGTTAAAGATTATGCATATAAGTTATACCCAAAAGATGAAGGGTTTAGGGTAAAACCCTAGGATTTACTGTAGCATCTCTTCGTAGGCACCTGGAACTCGGCAACCGACGATCGATAGTTTCTTCGTTTCCATTACAGTCGCATCTGTCTCCATCTGCCGACGGTAACTACTAGCAGCATGGGCAATTCTATGGATTTTGAGGATCTCAATTATACCGAGGACCCTTTCCCCAACAGTGTCATTTTTGGAAACCCTAATCTCATTTCATTGGCGTCTGGCTCATCTCCCTCGTCCAGTCCTGCTTCGTCAATTTCTGCACTGGTGGTTTCCTTTCCGGGGTACAGTACAGCTCCTCTGTTTATCGGGTCACTTTCTATTGAATCTCCTGCTCTGGACTGCCCCCCTTTATCTCCTGGTTGTTAGCCTCTCTCATAAAACAATAATAAATCCAAAAATAATTTATTATCATAGGTTATAAAATTGAAATAAAATAATTGTTAATTTAAGAAATTAAATTAATAATTATTATTCTACAATGATTAATTAATGGAGACAACTAGAAATTAGTATATTGTTGTAACAAGATATGACTCTCCAAATGTGTCGTATCTTAGGCTCTATTTTAGGAGATTAGTTAGCTAGTTGGTTTGAATAGTATTTAATGTAAATGGACACTTTTTATTTAATAAGTCATCCATAATTAGAGGTAGTTAGAACATGGAGCTTATAAATAGCTCATTGCAAGAGTGTTTGGTAGTTCGGGTGTAAGCTCTTGCAAATCCATTATGTAATTATTTTTTTCTGATTAATAAAATTATGTGTCTGAGGACACTTCTGCCTTTATTGTGGTATCAGAGCTCCAGTAATGTTGCAGTGGATTTGAGGAGATTTCAGATCAACAAAGTCCTGGAAAACTCCATTCAGTTGGCCTGCAAATCATTGGTATGGAAATTGTACAGTTTTGTTTAAAAGGAAAATAAATTGTATCATTGATTTTAGATTTTAGATTTTAGAGGCCATTGATGAGAATATTGTATGTGAATGAGTCCGGAGCCAAGCCCTTCTCCTCCATCTCCCGGAATATCTCCATTGCTTCAGCAGTCTGGCCCTTCTTGCAGAGGCTATCTATTTTCCTGTTGTAAGAGATCACATCGGTCTCCTCACGGTTTAAGAGCTTGGGCTGATAGATCCTCAGAGAAGATGAGATTCTTCTTCTCTTCCTTATGTGTACAGCAAGGCCAGAATTATTCTGAGGAGTAGGAGGAGGATTTTGTAGGTGAGGTTTCTTCAATTGCGGTCGTTCAGGGCCGTTAGATGGATAATTGACCGTTGGTGTTATTGTCATCTATGAAGGAGCGTCTGGACGCTGAGAGAGCCATAGAGATGGACTGTTCAGTGTTTGGTACATCCCTGGGGCGTTGAATCTCTAATTCCTTTTTCAAATTGTTGTTATAGAATTGAGTTTGCCAATAGGAAATTATATGTTGCCTCTCGATTACACTCCTGGCTCATAACCCCAACGCTGCATTGATGAACCACAACCTCGTCTGGCAAATTCTGCAAAAATAGAATTAATTATTGACGGTTAAGGGACTGTTGTTTGCATACTGCCTTCTGGCAAATTCTGCGAAAATAGAATTAATTATTTCTAAGAGACATAAAGAGTAGCCACTGGACCAAAGCGTATATATTTCGAGACCAGAAGTCCTCGTCTTGTGTAACTAGGAGAAGGGATTTCTTTCGCAAGAGGAACACAATCATCTGGAAAAGCGTTAGATGTTCTTGATTCCTGGGTTCATCTATCACATTAGTTGAGAGCAGAAGATGGAATGTTAATAGGCGATCTTCAACCAGGAAAAAGACGCCAAGTTTTCTCTACTTCAGAAGTTGGCAACATACATCAGTGCATTGTGTGTGCGCATTTGAAGCTCGGAGAGTTGTTTAGAAAAGCATCGCATGAGGTTGAAAGCGATAGACTAATATCGTTGCACCCTGAAGAGAAAAATCCATACATTGCAAGTTCACTGTTGGAGTAAAATTTGGTTTTTGATCAACGGATGGAGGAAAGTCGTAGCTGAGACTCCGGACAACCCTATATGCCCAGAGACTTGTAGATCTCAATAACCACCTTGGTATTAAATTCTTCAACAGCCTTCTTTTTTTGGACGCGGCCGACTGTTCATCGTTAAGGTTCGGCCCAAACTAGTCATCATATTGACATAAGTGTCTCTGATTCTTGACATCCATGATTTTGCGGCGGACTCAATAACTCTAAACCTCAGCCTGGGCACCACCCTTAGCCTCCAAACCAGCGACGCGCCCTTACTCTGGCGCCGCCCCAGCTTGGCCATCCGCATGCGTCTTGATCTACTTGGTAGACGCGTGTACCCTTTCCTCTGGGTAAATCTCTTTGTCAGCGTAGTGATCCTGTTCCAGCGTGAGCAAGAAGCCTACCAGCAAGAAGCCAGCAAGAATCTACCCTTCAGCCAGCGTGGACGAGATGCCATTGTCTTGACAAACTGAATGAATCCGAATTCAGAAATCCTGAGAGTGGGAACGCAGCTAATAATACCAGGCACAAAACCCACTCTTTTGCAATCACTGCGGAATGAATGCGGGAATGAAGCGATTCGAGCTCCTTAAATAGGGGCGCTCTCCAAGTGCCAAAGACCTCAGAAAAATTTACCACTTAATAACAGTGTTCTTTGGCTGCTTCGATTCAATAATGAGGTCGTTCAAGGTGTGCCTTGGATCCGTCAATTGACAGATGACAAAGCACCAAGCTAGTCATCCACGGTAGCCAAGAGCATACAACCTGTATGGATGGATACCGTCGAAAAATCTGCTTCAAAGACTCAAGTTGGGTAAGGAAAAGGTAAAGTTGTTTCTTAAATTGTTTTTGGAGAGATAAGGAATGAAATATGGTTGAGTGATATTTCAACATGCGATAAATTATTTTTTTATTTTTGGGAGTAATAAGTGTGAAGTGGGGATTTTTACATTGGAAATCACATATGTGTGATAATAAAGCTTTGTCATGGAGTAATAAGGGTGATGTTTTGAAATTTTTGGAGTGATAATTTTTTTCAGTGGAAGGCTCATTGGTGTAGGAGGTTGAAGCAGGTTTTTGAACGCATTTTTTTCCAAATTTGTGAGTCTCAAATTCTCATTGTTTGAGAAATCTTTCATGGCAATGTTGTAAAAGATGAAAGGTTGATGATCTCAATACTCAATAAAGACATATTATTTGTGGTGTTTGTGTCCTAGATCCGCCCGAAATTGAATAAGGGGATCTAAGGTACACTGTGTGTGTTTGATGGTGCATGTGTTTTATGGCTTCATGTTGTTACTTATGATTTGTGTCTAGTTGTGACACATAAATGATCGCATTTACCACACACATAAAGTTCAATGCAAGAAAGCACAACACTTGTAACAGAATAGCACCAAGCAAGGATAATCAACACATACATTTGCATCACTACAACAAATAATCAAAGTTTTCAACATTGGAATTCTACCTCAACAAACAAATTCAATCAATACAATCAAGTTCATGAATCTGCAAACTCCAGCATTTCAAAGCAAAGTCTACATCACTACAATCAAGTTAACGAATCTCTAAACTTCAACGTTTCAGCGCACATTCTACATCAACATTATTGAACTTGTAATCAAACTCAAACTACATTGAATTGTAAGGGTGCATTCTCGGTTGAAACCGACACCCAAGTCTTGAATTGAGTCAAATTGAATTCATTGTAGTGAGTCATTAAAATCATTGTAAGCTTTTTGGGTGCATTTTCGACAGTGTTCGACACCCTTCCTTTAAGCAGAAACAAGTGAATGCATGAATTTTAACTCTAAAGCAATCAAGCAACAATTTCACATCTCCTGCAAGCGAGCGTGAGTATTCATTCAAGAAATTTGCGTCAAAACTACAAAGTTCAAATCTTCAAGCAAACCAAAGTGAAGTTCATTGTAGCAACCATCCAAGCAACCAAACAAGTTCAACTCTAATCAAGCAAATTGAGATCGACATCAAGCGAGCGTGGCTATTCCTTCAAGTGAGCGTAAAGTCATCAAGTAAGTCAAGTAAGCGCTTAAACAAACGCAATCGTCATCAAGCGAGCGTGAATTCAAGAGTTTAAGCAAGCAAGTTCTATCACTCTAGCAAGTGTTCCCAGCAAGTGCAATAAGCAACAAATCAAGCAAGCATGCCATTAGGGTCCCATAGAAAGCGAGCCTGTCAAGCAAGTAAAAAAATCAATTGCAACAGTTCAAAGCACGACATCTAAGACAAGAGAGCCTGATTTCAAGTCCGCAAGTTCACATCGCGCAACATATTCAGTTGTTACACATTCTTCACAGTTTGCTCATCTCCAGTGATGAAGACATGGTGCACATCAGCAAAGAAACTCTTGCTGATCTTTCATGGCATCTACAACAAACACATGAAACCGTTGAATTTCTTCAACTAGAGTCGCAACTACAAAGAGATGAGCTGCAACAAAAGAGTGCTTCTTCCAAGTCATTCAACCATACCGATGAAGATAAATATGTTGATTCCAAATCACTCATCCAAACAACTTCAAGTGTCGAAGTTGTTCATGATCAAATTCAAATTTCTTCCAAACCCATCATCAAGCCCTGGGAAGAAATTCAAAATAACAAAAATCGACGAGGCTTAGGATATGTCACTGATGACAACAACTTACATATCCCAGATTATTCCAAGCCAATTAAGTTCGTGAGTGCAGGATTTCTTGAACCACTCACCTCAGTAGGTTCTGAAAAAGTTGTCGACAAACAGACTTGCACGCAACCTGAAGTTGATGTCCAACCGAAATGTTCACATTGTCAAAGAACCGGTCATATGGAAGATCAGTGTTTTGATCTCCATCCTTGTTGCCATTGTGGCAAGTACAATCATTCCTCAGCAAAATGTCGCAACCAAAACAAATCAGGTAAATTGAAGATACATTATGCATGGATTGATCCTTGGGAATGGTCATCCACAGTCAAACGGTTGTCTCAGTTCTACAACCGACTACATTCACACATAGTGCAGCCAGCAGGGAATCGATGATGGTACTCTCATGTAGTTGAATGAGGGAGTACGACAGTGAAACTCTCCTACACCTGAAGGGGGGGAGTTCAAATATATTTTGGAGAAGATTGTCTCTCCTTTCAGCTGACAAAGGGGGGAAACTATCAATGAAATTGACAAGTGGTTGTCAGACTGAAAGTCTCGACAACATCAGCGAAGCAGCCAGTGGGCCTCTTCATCAGCCAGTGAGCATTTTTCATCAGCAGTGAGCATCAGCAAATTCGCCAGTGGGCGATCATCAAATTGTGTCAGTGGACACCGGATGCTGTTTTCAAGCAAAGGACAATTGGATCCTTTTGTGGCTTGGCACATGATGGAGTTGTCAAGCGTCCTTTCGAGATGAATCAGTCATGCAGCTGACTCAGTCTCTTCATATTGCAGTCTTCAGCATCCAATTGCCATCGGTTTTTTCAGGCAATGCTTTGAGGATCAACATGAGAACTTGGAAGATGTTCCTCGTTCCTATTTTGGATTATCATTGGGGGGAAATGTAGCCTCTCTCATAAACAATAATAATCCAAAAATAAATTATTATCATACGTTATAAAATTGAAATAAAATAATTATTAATTTAAGAAATTAAATTAATAATTATTATTCTAGAATGATTAATTAATGGAGACAATTAGAAATTAGTATATTGTTGTAACAAGATATGACTCTCCAAATGTGTCGTATCTTAGGTTCTATTTTAGGAGATTAGTTAGCTAGTTGGTTTGAATAGCATTTAATGTAAATGGACACTTGTTATTTAATAAGTCATCCATAATTAGAGGTAGTTAGGACATGGAGCTTATAAATAGCTCATTGCAAGAGTGTTTGGTAGTTCGGGTGTAAGCCCTTGCAAATCCATTATGTAATTATTTTTTTCTGATTAATAAAATTATGTGTCTGAGGACACTTCTGCCTTTACTGGTACTCTCCATTTTCTCACTATAAACACTCCTCCCTCACCCTCATTTGACCCTAATCTGCCGACAGACCATCTCCATCCGTCCGCTTCGACCATTTTCTCTACGCCACCTGAAGATCTTCAAGCACCTGAGGCTCCAAACCCTCCCATTTCTGCGCACACTCCGTCGGGCTGCTTTGAAACCCCTGCAGTAAAAATCAAGCCTATGACCATACCTCTCTGGAAGGTTCACCTGATCTGTTGGCGGATCATCCATCGGCCCCACGAACTAGGAAGCAGAAGATGAAGTGTGTGAAGGCGACCACAAAGGACATCATCATTCAGTTTGGCGAGACCTTTGCTATTGGGGTAGCTCCATACATGGCAAACATTGTACTGGTTGGACACGTTCGAAGCAGAGCATATTCAGCAGTTAGACTCACCCTATGGGTCCGTGAGATTTGGGGAGGTATGCTTAAGGAACTGCCCGAGGTGCAGGTCTTGCCTAGAGGTTGGTTTGCTCTACATTTCGCAAAAGAAAACTATACGGACCTAGTCCTCGTAAGGTACTGGCACGTTGAGATGGCTCTGGTACTCCTCAAGAGATGGAGTCCCCTCTTCGACCCAAAGAGGGAGAAAATAGGGGCAAGGTCACTCTGGGTTCGCTTGCCAAGGCTTCCATTACAGTACTGGTGCGAGGAGGTTTTTATCAGAATTGGAAATGCCCTAGGCACCTACCTGGACCATGATTGAACTTTCATGCAATCAAAAAACATAACCCTTGCTCGCATCCAGGTTCATTTGGATAGTCACAAGGGATTGGAAGAGAAAATCACTCTGTAATGGGGGAAATATACCAGGGTTTAGATCCTGGACTATGAAGGAGTTCCCTTCCATTGTAGGAGACATCATAGAGTGGGGCAGTTTTTAAAGACTGCCCACTCATCAAGAAACCAGAGGACCCTCCGAGTGCACCTCCTACTTCTACAAGGATTGATTCGCCGGCTCTGAATCGCTCTCTTATTCCGGGTCCTATCCCTCCGGTCAGCAATGTCTCCTCAAGGACAGTGGAAGCAATGCACAGATCGCCATCGCCCCCCCCCCCCCCCCCGACCAGAGCTCGGGCCACAGTTGAAGCCACAAAAGCATCGAGTATTTCTCTGACCTCTTACCTTCCTTCAATTGCTTATTGCTCATCTTTTGTTTCATCCACCATAAACACTTTTGTGGCTCTCTGCTCTATGGCTACACCTCCTTCCATTGCCACCACCACACCATCTTTGCACTCTCTATCCACCACCTCCACCTATCCATCATCAAACCGGAATTCTACTTCTCACAAGTACAACCTTCATTCACGTACTCTATCTGGCGGCACCCCATCACTTTTCGCTGGTTTGGGACTCACCCAACCTGGTTCGGTCATCATTTCATCTCGAGGGAGGAAATCAGACCTCTTCAAAGCCATCAAGCTGGCAGTGGCAGAGGTCACCTCTAGCAGACAATCCACTCTAGATGGGGTTCTTAGAGCACTGAACACCCCGAGTAGGGTTCCCCCATGAAGTGTCTCTCATTCAATTGCAAATGCATGGCTAGTGCCTCCAAGAAACTAGCCTTGCACAGACTTTTTAATGTATAGCCTTCCGGCATTATCACGCTCCAAGAAACCCTAGGTGAGGCTGATATCATCACCA
The DNA here is from genome assembly GCA_000404065.3 of Pinus taeda. Classification (NCBI taxonomy): domain Eukaryota; kingdom Viridiplantae; phylum Streptophyta; class Pinopsida; order Pinales; family Pinaceae; genus Pinus; species Pinus taeda. The sequence continues at coordinate 17,055 of APFE030867497.1, forward strand.
ACTCATTAAGTTCTATAACTCCTGGTTGGAATTTTTTGGCAATGGATGTTGTGGGTCAATCAGGGAGCCTCGCCATTGGATACAATCCCCGCAACATCATGGTTTTAGCATTTGGGGTGGCCATGGTTTCATTGGTTTAGACCTTTATTTTGCGGAGCTTGGTATTAACCAAAGGGTTATTAACATTTATGGTCCCTACCATCAGCGGGAAAATTTCTGGCAACACTTGCTTGATCTTTCAATTTTTTCCCCTAATCACATCATCCTAGGAGGAGATTTCAATTTCTCTTTGGGTTTGGGAGAATCTTGGGGGTTAATGGCACAAGTGGACTCTATTACTGGATATATGACCAACCTTCTGGAACAACACAATTTGGTGGATGTTCCTATGAATAAGCCTCTTCCTACTTGGTGAAACAGAAGGGTGGGCGAAGCTACACTTGCTAGAAGATTAGATCGGTTTTTTATGAAGGTCCCCCTTATGCATCAATTGCATCACTACAAACAATGAGTTGGCACAGGGGGCATATCAGATCACTCCCCCATTTATCTGGAGGTGTTTGGTCCTCATCCTAAACCAAAAGCCCCATTTAAATTTAACAATGTTTGGCTACAGGATCCTAAGTACATTAACATGGTCTCAGAATACTGGGTTGCCAACCTGACTGATAGATATGATTCCTTGACTAAGGGTTTCTGTCACAACCTATCTCAGCTCAAGCATCTATCTATCAAATGGGCAAAAGAGAAACATCAGAGGGGGGAGTTTCTATTATCACATATTGAATCTGAGTTGAGCATATTGCTTGATGATTAAAACCTGGGTTTTTCTTCAGCAGATGACAAAACTCACCTGATTGAGCTAGAAAACCAAAAGGCTAGGATCTTGAAGGAGAAAGAGGAATCTTGGCGCCTCAGAAGCAGAGCTATATGGTTAAAAGTAGGTGATGACAACAGAAGATTCTTTTAGAATTTTGCAAAAGGTAGAAAAGTATTAAATACTATATGGAACTTACCTCTACCTGATGGGGGAGTAGATGATACTTTCAACAAACTCTCCCATCTTGGCTCCTCACATTTTAGGAATCTCTTCAAAAACCCTCCAGGGTCAAATCTGGCTGATATCATCAATGTGGCTAGACATTTTCCCAGATTTGTAAACGATGATGAGGCCGAGGAGCTAATCGCTTCTGTTACTGCAGGCGAATTGGAAGGAACACTGAAATGGTTCAAAAAGGACAAGAGTCCTGGACCGAATGGGTGGACGATAGAATTCTATCTTGCATTCTATGAACTATTGGGGAATGATCTATTAAAAGTTGTGGAAGGATGTAGAATGTCTGGATCTCTATATAATGCTATTAATTCGACCTTTATTGCCCTTATTCCGAAATCCAATACACCTTCCTCTTTCAATGACTACAGGCCTATCTCATAATGCATTTGTCTGTATAAAATCATTTCCAAGGTCATTGCTAATCATCTTCGGCCCATTCTTTCACGACATATTGCCCCCTAACCATTCACCTTTCTTGAGAACCGCCAGATACATGAAGCCATTGGCTCAGCCCAAGAGGCCATCCACTCGATCTAGACTAACCACCTAAAGGGCATCATCCTAAAGATCGATTTGGCAAAAGCCTTTGACCATGTCAGCTGGCTCTACAATAAGATGCTTCTCATTCACTTGGGCTTCGCCCATGATTTCATTGCTTGGATTATGGCCTGCATTACCTCCCATACCTATAGTGTCCTCATCAATGGATCTGCCTCCCATTTCTTTCATGCTAAGAGGGGACTCAGGCAAGGTTTCCCTCTCTCCCCCTTCTCTTTCTGATTGTCATGGATGGGCTTTGTCGTTTGCTAGCTTATGTCAAAAGAGATGGAAACCTTCAAGGCCTTAAGATAATTGACTATTGTTTCCTTACTCACCTCCTATTTGTGGATGATGTTCTCATATTCCTGGATGGGAGCATTCAGGACTCTCTCATTTTTTCCAAAATTCTCTCCCTCTTCTCGTCGGCTACAGGTATGCAGGAAAATCATGAAAAATATACCATTAGCTTAGCCCTCACTTCCATTCAGGAGACACAACTTGCACAACAACATTTCCCTTATTGCATCATACCCCTGGACAGGGGGTTCAAATACTTGGGATTCTGGATAAAGCCTCTCAGCCAAAAAATTGCAGATCGGGTTTGGCTTGTCACCAAACTGGAAAAAAGCCTTTCAAACTGGAGTCATCGATACTTATCTAGGGCAGGCATATAAGTGCTCATCAAATCAGTTCTTGAGGCCACCCTTGTTTTTTGGATGACACTAGAATGGATCCCCAGGAACATTATGGCCCGATTACAACAACTTTCATTATAGCAGATATCTTCGGAATGGACTTCAATTTCATATCACAAGTATATTTGGCCACATCAAATCATGGATTGTGTTCGTTTGCCAAGCTGGCCTAAAACAGGTCTTTTAACTGTATGGAAGGCTCTCCTACACTCCCTGCCTAGCATCAGGGACAACCTCGTTTAGAGAATTAATGATGGATCAAAGGCTCGCATTGGTTTGGATCCCTGGACTGGAGGAGGTGGTAGATTTCAACTATCAAGAGATCTCATTCAACATCTACATTCTCATGAGATCAAGGTTATAACACACATAATGGACCCACAGAACACCAACATTTTCTCTCAAGGTTGGAAATCTACCCAGCAGCTTGATATACCCCCTCAGTGGCAGCAAGAATGGAAAGAATACATTAATGCATTATGTGAATCATATATCAGGATTAAAGAAGAACCTGATGAACTTGTTTGGTGTCTAGCTGAAAATGGCATATATACTCCAAAGACCGGATACCTCAACTTGATCTCTCACAAACAGTCGGAGCAGACTATATGTTCGTGGAAGAGTATCTAGAAATTAATATCGCCACCAAGAACCAAAATATTCTTTTGGTGTATTCTCAGAGATAAAGTTCCCATGGGAGAGTCTCTCACTCATCGATCCTTCCATGGCCCTCACCGGTGTGTCTTATGCAAGAATTCTTCTTAATCGACTCTGCATTTATTCCTTAAATGCACTTCCTTGATCATTCTATGGCAAAATATATCCACATCCTTTCATTTTTCTGGGCATTGGGAGGGTGAAAACATTGGTCGAGCATGGGAAAACTAGTGCAATCATCATCATGGCACAAAATTACAACGTCTCCCCTTAATCATCAGCTGGCATATATGGCTGGCTCAGAACCGAGTTATATTTGATAACGGACCTATTTGTTGGCCACACATCACAACCCGTATCAATTTGCCTATAACAAGTTGCCTAAGCCTCATCATCCTCGGCCTCGGAGGCCACATGATCCTGCTCCTATAGACAAAAATTCTCCTTGGGCATTCTTTGATGGTGCTGCACAACACCATGGATGTGGCAATGGCTTCATTCTATACATAAATGATCAGCATTACTACAAAGTAAAGATGAGATTGGGTGAAGGAACAAACAATTTTGCAGAGCTAATTACTCTCTAACATCTTCTACATTTTTCTTTGGGTCATAATTGCATGAATCTAAACATATATGGTGACTCAAATATCATGGTAAATTGGTTCAATAATATTATTGTTTTTCACTCTCACACACTCAGTAATATTTTGGATGAAGTAATTTTGTTCAAGGCACAGTTTAACACTATTTCATGCAATCACATTTACAGGGAACATAATAGTTGTGCTTACGGTCTTTCCAAGGAGGCTACGGCACTTCCCCGAGGAGAGTGGATGATACAAGAACAACGAGGTCCAAATGAATATCATTACTATCACCAGCCTTACATTCATCAAATCTACCACAGGGCAGAGAGCCCTTAGATTTCAGTTTTTTTTGTAATTTTTTGATATACATGCTTGGCTCAAACTCTATATATATATATTTTTATAGGCTATATATTTAGTGTATCTAAGTAGATACTCTCAGCAAAGACATTGCCCTGCGTGGCATATGTGGAACTACCATAGATGACAGCCATATAAATATACTCTTTTTAAAAATTTCTCTATAGCAGACAATGACTGAACACCCTGCGTGGTGGTGAAAGCTCAAGAAGCACAAAGTTTTTGACAAACTAAAAATTTTGACAATGCCCTTAGTGGCGAGAATGATACAGCATATGCCAAAAGCATCTACAACATGTAGTTTTTCAAATTAATGAAAGATTGCGATTTTTCCAGTGGGAAGAAAAATTCTGAAGACGTTTGTGACCAAAACAAAGCTCCAAAACTAAGAAATGAAACTGGACTCGAAACCTGAAAGTGAGAAGAAAAAAAATATTAGCTTGGTAAAATAAAAAGGAATTACTATTAAAGACAATATATAATGCTAGTTATGTCAAATAGAATCCCTGCAAAATGAAAAAGAATACCTTTAGTCAAGCCATCAAAGTAAGGAGATGATCCCGCCAAATTTGTCTAGTCTATTGAAAAATCAAATAAGATCGATAAAAAGTTAGGCTCCATTGATGGCAGAGCAAAGAGGAATGGCAAATACTTAAGGTAAGTCTAGTTGTAGAGCAAACAAAGTTATGTTCGAAAGCCAAAGGTTAGTCATTACAAACGATAATAAACCATAAACAATATCGACCCTTGATTAAACAAGATCAAATCATAGTGATTTCACATGAAGAGAAGGTGGTAATCATCGTTGTGGACTTTGGTTAAAGCTCCATATATGCTAGCGGGACCACAAGTGCTTGGAACACATGTCCTCATAATATGAATAATGTATATTGACAAATACATATAAGGATATACAAAGACATAATATAGAAATATAAACAGAGTCTGCAAAGGGCCAATGTTTACTTCTTGACAACCAAAATATTAACCAATATTCAAAACCATATAAATTGTATGCATAGATCATAGATATGTAGATGTTGATTCCATCAGTTGTTAACATGTACTACTAGTAGGTATATCATGAGGAATAGGAAATCCATTGATATATATGAACCTTTTAAACTATAAAGCCATAGTGCATGAGTGGTATGAGCATAGATACTAAATGGAATAAGTACAATGGATATTAAAGTTATCTGTTTGGTACATTGGGGATTAACATTCACATTAATTATATGAATATATGGTTTAGCCTTGTAATAATCCTATCAAAATCCAGGATTTGAGAACTATTAAACCTAGGCAACATGAAGTACTTTCAAAATAAAATGGTAAATTAAGAGAAACGTATGGGTATATTGATATACATATTTCCAACATTTCAATAACGAATAAATTGGTAATGTATGAAATAGAAAGGGAACTCTATGTATAACATATGAGATTAGTCTATAGTGGTGTTCTAAGACCAAACACTATTATCAATGAAGAGGATAATAAGAATGAAAAGTTGTAGTATAAATGTAAACAATTATAGTATGAGTATTTCAGTTTTATAAAACAATGTTTTTTTGGGTGTTTTAAGAGGTTTATTACAATAAATGTGCATGTATGGGTGTAGAATGACTATATATGCATCACCTCCCACCTTTTCTAGTATCTTGAAAGGACCATATTGTAAAGCCTTGATTTTCTTACCAGGAACCTATAGCCTCTCCTTGTTCAACTATAACCATACTCTGTCTCCCACTCTAAATGATTTCTCTATATTGTGTTGATCATGCTTGGCCTTGTACTTTCCCTATGACTTTTTAGTGTATATTATACATGAAAATGGACCTGTCTAATATTCTAAACATTTTTTTTTCCTTCAAAGCATCCCTTATAATATCTTCTCTCATTCCTTGTTTTCCACATGTAATATCCAAAGGTAAAGGTGGAAACATCCAAAACAATTTTCAACTGGGGATTTACTAATGGAAGTGTGGACTACTTTGTTATAAGAAAATTGTATATATTCAAAAAATGTATCCCAAATCTTCAGTTGCTTCTGGTTGTAAGCCCTCAAATGCTACACCAAAGACTTGTTTAATGCTTTTGATTTCCCATCTATTTATAAATGGAATCTTGTAGACCTCTTCAACTTCATGGCTATCTTCTCCTGCAACTTTATCCAAAGGCGCCCAAAAATTTGGTGACCCTATCTAAGATGATCCTCCTTGGTATCCTAAAGTGTACCCATACCTATATAAAGAACAATTTTGTTGCTTCTTACCCTCTGATGTTATTTTTATGGGGCATGAGTATGATAATCTTTTTTAACCTGTCAACTACCATAATCATGTCCCTTCCTGCCGGTTGGTAAATATCCCACAAATTCCATGGAAATGTTTCCTCGAGAATAAATGGGTACATGTAAGGGATGGTATAGACCCTATTTCCTACTATTAAGCATATTTGTACAATAAAGCATACACCCTTTAAAGAACCTAGCTACATATTCTTGCATTCTAAGATAGTACACATACCTCTATAAATTGGTCACCCATTTTGGAGATGATAGTAAACAATGTTATCTCCATTATCTACAGGACTCTAGCTCTACAATTGTTGAAACACCTTTTTGAATCCTCATTCACTGTATTTGCCTCTCTATATACATCATAGGTTGAAGGATCCATGTGCATCAAAGTTCCCAAAGTTATAATTTTTTATGTCGTTGGCCTTGAAATCATGTCATCCAACTTGTTTGTGCTACCATTATTTCTCCTAATCACTAAATGAAACTATTGCAAGAACCCCATCCACTTGTAGTGTTGAGTCTCTTGTAGTTTTCTTCGGGCCTATACATACTGCACCAACTAGTGATATGTGTGGACGATGGTTTCCTTGCACATCATATAGTGTTTCCACTTTTTGATAGCTAACACTAGAGCATAGAGCTCCTTATTAGAGGTATGGTTGCTAATAACTACCCAGGAAGTACTTCAGAATGGTAGCATACATGCCTTCTTCCATACATTAATATCATTCCCATAACATACCCACTCGCATTTGCCGCCACTTCGAAGGGTAACAATAAGTTTGGTAATGCAAGAACATGTGCTTGACTGGTTTTATTTTTCAATTCTTTAAAGGTATTTTTATAACCCTTCTCCTATCGTAAACTCGTTTCACTCATTGTTATAGTGTGGAGTGGTGAAACTAATGTTGAAAATGAAGCTACGAATTTCCTCGAGAGTTGTGTTACTCCAATGAAACTCCTAAATTTAGAAATATTTATAGACACCATACACTTCATAATGCCCTTTGTATTTGCATGATCTATCTTAAGCTCTACTCCACCATTCACATAGCCTAAATTAACTAATGATTAATGTGCAAATTCGTATTTTTTCATATTTTCTAGAACCTAGTTCTTCTTCGAAATATCTAGCACCTACATCAACTATGAGATGTGTTCCTCCTAGTTAGGACTTTAAACCAATATATCATCCAAATAAACAATAACAAAATTATAGACAAGGGCACAATATATCATTCATTAGTCTCATGAACATAGCTAGTGCATTACATAGATTATACATCATGACTAACCACTCATACAAACCTTGTTTGATTTTGGAGGTGCTCTTCTAGGTGTCTTTTCCTTGAATTACACATCATGTTAACATAATGGTAAATTTAACTCAATGAAGTGTTTTTCTTGTTGCAACTAATCCAATAAATCATCAATCCTAGTAGGGAGTACCTATTCTTGAGTGTAATCTTGTTGAACGCTCTGTAATCAATGCACATTCACCAAGTCCCATCCTTCTTTGGTACAATTACAATGGGTGATACCCAAGCTAAGGTACTTGGCTTAATAACCCCCCACTCCAACAATTGATACAATTTCTTCTTCACTTCACTTGCTTCCATAATGGACTACCTATACAACCCAAGTTTTGGCAATGGAAAGTTTGGAAACATTTGGATCTTGTGATCCACTTCCTTCTTGGGTGGTAGCCCTTTATGATCCTAAAACACTACCCTGTATTGCTTATAACAACCTTGCTAGTTGTTGTTTTTGTTCTCCAATTGATCCAGATTTAAACAGGAACGCAACAAATTACAGAGATAACCACAAACACAGAGATGCAGTGGAAATAATACTTCATTTCATTAATGCAAAATACTAAAATATGCTTACAAATAACAATGGAAATAAACGAGTTAGAGTGATGGTAGGTTATCTCTGAGAAGAGATGTGGCGGCTACATGCCTCTGAACTGTGTTACAATGAGGCTCGAAGGCCTATTTATTGTTGGGAAATAATGAAAAACCATAAACATCCAAAAACCTAACCCTAGAAGATGAAATGCCAAACTATGGGCCCCGTTTGGGTAAATTGATACATCAACTTCCCGGGGTCGTAACTTTGGCATAAGATCTTCGTTTGACGCGTACAGTATCTCGTCAAAAAGATCTATCCAAAAACTACAACTTTGGGAAGAGAAACATCGGTCCATGGACCCATGTTGCTCCTAGTTTTCCAAAAAAAAACATCGTTTAGGGCTTCAAAACGGCTCCGGAAGTTCAGAACCCGAAAAACTGCTAAAACGAGTAAACTGTGTTATAATTAAGGAAACTGAAAAGCTAAAAGAAAAAATGGTGGGGGTCCAAGTGGACCTGGAAGGTGGCCACCAATATCTACCTGGATCATTCCTTCCCCCTTAGGAAGTAATGGTCCCAATTATGTTGAGTTCCTCCATGAGATGAGGAAACTTCTATTGAACTTGGTCCCTGGTGAGCCACTTGCCCTGGTGAAGGAGTTGGCATTCTTTGACAAATCAATATAGTTGAATATTCTGCTGGCGAGTGTGCTTGATTTGTGTGTCCATGATCCGATCAGTTGTAGCTTGTTCCATGCAATCTGGATTTAACTCTATGGGTGTGAGTTGTTCTGTAAAGTCGGATGTGTCTAGTAATGGTGGAAAGTATGGTCAAAGGCGGTCCGCATTGAACACTAGGTGTAGGCCAAGGAATGGGGGAATGCTAAGCTCAAATGCATTGTCTCCCATAGCCTTGGTAATGGTGTAAGGACCATATCGGAGTGGTATGAGTTTCCGATAGGCTCCGGTAAGGAATTCCTTTTGCAAATGCAACCAGGCTTTGTTTCTCACCTAAAACTTATGTGGCACCCGATGTTGATCATGTCACTGCTTGTACTTGGCATTTGATTTCTTCATAATGTCATGAAACTGCTGGCGAATATGTTGGATGTACTCAATGAAGTTGTTTGCCTTATCTATTTCGGATTGGACATGAGCCGAATATGCATGAGTAGCTGCAAATGGCATGACCACATCAATGGGACATAGTGGATGGAATCCCAAGCCCACCTAAAAAGGGTCGTGGCCAGTCGAGCTGTGGAGAGCTTAGTTGTAGTTATGCTAAACATAAGGGAGGCTCTCATCCCATGTGCATGGATGCTTTGAGTTGTACATGCGTAGAATGTGTATGATCATCCTGTTGACAACCTCTGTCTGGCCATCAGTTTGAGGATGGAAGGTTGTGGACTTAGTGAGTTTGGTGTCCAGCATTGACCAGAGACTGGACCAAAATGTACTCAGGAACGTGCTATCCCAATCTGAGATGATAGACTGTGGGATCCCAAAATCTACCCACACTCATTCAAAGAAGAGTTTAGCATTGGCTTCTGCTATGATATTCTTCTTGCAAGCCACCATAATGGCCATCTTCGAGAACCTATCGCTGACCACAAAAACACAGTCATTTCCATGCTTAGTGGAAGGAAGGCCTGACATGTAATCCTTGGAGATGGATTCCCAAGGTTGACTAGGGGTAGGTAGCGGGGTATAAAGGCCTTGCTTCTTGATGGTTGGTTTGGCAATGGTGTAGGCAGTGCATGATCTGATGTACTTCCTGACATCTTATCAAAGATTCGGCTAATAGAAATACTTTTGCAGTACTACCACCGTTTTCTTAACCCCGAAATGCCCAGTAGCTCAACTATATTGTGCTTCCAAAATCATCTTGGCATGCTCACTACTCTGAATCCTTGATACCCAACTTTGTGCGAAGGGTATGCAAAACATTGGTAAACTCCGGCATGTCTTGGTCCCTTCCCTGCCGCAGCGTGGTCCACTTTATGTATTGATCCTCATAGCTTCCAATAGGGTAGTATTGCTCCTTGATGGCATCCCAAAATGAATTCTAAGTGGGTGCGGTTGAAAATAATGAGCGTGTACTTTCATCCTTCTGCTCACAGTAGGTTTCCCACCATTCCTTGATGTGGGGGGCTACTTTAAGAAGAGTGAAAATAATCTTTTCCCGCCTAGAAAAATCATGAACAGAAAAATAACCCTCTAGAAAATTTAACCATTTATCGATGACATTTGCGTCCATCTGACCCTAGAATATGGGGATTTCTAAATTAACTTATACCTTAAACGGTGTGGCATTTCCAGAGTAGCTATTAGAAGTCGATGCATCGCCCCTGGGTAGGTGCTGAAGGATCTGGGAAAATTTATCCATCATTGCATTCCTTTGTCATTCAAGGGCTTCATCGAGCAAAATTTTGATAGGATCTCCTACCCCCTCGTCTTTATTTTCATTTTCCATGGGAGGCCGTTAGGATTTGCAGGGCTGGTCTTGCAAAGGTTTGACTAGTTCAAGCCCTAACTCCTTATATCTCGACCTCATTGGGGACATGCAAAGAAAAAATAGAGAAAAAGAAGATCGCTCTTATACCACTGATCCAGATTTAAACAGGAATGAAACAAATTACAGAGATAACCATAAACACAGAGATGCAACGGAAATAATACTTCATTTCATTAATGTAAAATACTGAAATATGCTTACATACATAAATGGAAATAAACCAGCTAGGGCGATGGTATCTTATCTCTGAGAAGAGATGTGGTGGCTACATGCCTCTAAACTATGTTACAATGAGGCTTGAAGACCTATTTATTGTTGAGAAACAATGGAAAACCCTAAACATCCAAAAACCTAACCCTAGAAGATGAAACGCCAAACTGTGGGCCCCATTTGGGTAAATTGGTACATACTCTTCCTGAGGTCGTAACATTGGCATACGATCTCCATTTGACATGCAAAATATCTCATTAGAAATATCTATCCGAGAACTACAACTTTGGGAAGAGCAACATCGGTGCATGGACCCATGTTGCTCCCAGTTTTCGCAAAAAATGTTGTTTAGGGCCTCAAAACGACTCCGGAAGTCCTGGACCCGAAAAATGCTAAAAATATTAAACTGTGCTACAATTAAGGAAACTGAAAAGCTGAAAGAAACAATGGTAGGGGTCCAAGTGGACTTGGTGGGTGGCCGCCAATATCCACCTAGATCACACACTTATTATGTGGCTCTCATGATTGAAATCATTGAGTCAGAGCCTTCTTCATTTGAGGAAGTAGTTTCTCAACTTGTTTGGGTTGATTCCATGGTGGAAGAATATGAATCCATCATGGAGAAAATTGTATGGGAGGTGGTTTCAAGACCAGAAGGGAAATCAATGGTTGGTTCCAGATGCTTAAAGCCCGAGTTTTGGTCAATGTAATGTAAAGACCCTGGAAAATGCGGGCACGGAGCCCGAGAGTCTAGGGTTGTCCGCCCTAAATATGTAAAGTGTGTCATCCTCTGTAGCTGAGTGTGCAGAGGCCTAGTAGAGTCCGCAACTGAGTGCGTGGACCCCTGTGGCTGAGTGCGTAGGAAGGAGTCGAGTCTGTACTAGATCAAGATTTGAAGGCATTATTAATAAAGATTAGTTGGTTTGATATATTGTGCATCTGGTTCATAGATATGTAATTGAATGTTATGTGTTGATAATACCTGTTTATTTATCTGCACACACTTATATGTATGCTTATGATTGAGAATCTTCTTAGTAATTAACAAACAAACCCTAATTAAGGAAGAACTAGGTAATTAACATTGATCGCACTGTGGCTGAGGCTACGCAGTTCCACAGAACACCAAAATCTTTCGGGTACGCTAATCTAGTAAGTGTGAAGAGTAGATCAGGCACCGATCTCCCACATCAAGACATCCCTAGGGTGTGGAAACCTGGTTCCAGCACCCTCCCATACTACCCTGGGTGAGACCTCAGTCCGTGCTCCGTGGACTGTTGCCAAAAGGGCTGGCAGTACCGGGATTTTCTTGGCTAAACTCATTGCTGAACCTGGGTCAAGCCTCACGTAGCCAGCAAATGGTTCCATTGTTGGGACCAGGATCTGCCTAAGGGATGTCTGATGTCGGAACACTGGAATCCCACAAAAAATGAAATTGAAGAGTGGTTGGATCAAAAGATTCATGAGTTCGCGATGCAGGAAGTCCACAACTATCTGAGAAAAGGTGGTTGGATCGCTACTTGTATATGGAAATCCACGAGATTTTATTTGCATACTTTCCATCAGAGCTGCATCACAAGATTAGCCGATAGCTAGGGAAGGTATAAACTCAACCAACCGATAGTGTGGACCCCGTAGTTGGTGTGCAAACTATAGGCATTGGAAGACAAGATCGCGAGAGCTGTGGACCACTGGCTCGACCGGATAATAGGGGGATTCATCACTGAGTTCAAGATAGACACAACAGTGAGCTACAGTGTAGCAGAACAACATTTTCTCAAAGGACCATGAGGTAAGTATATTAAATCTTTGAATACCTGGATTAAGACGTTGTTATGTGAAAAGTGGATCATGTGAATACATTAATGTTTGGAATGATGCGAAGCAGAAAAATCTACAAATGTAGTGGGGAATTAGAGAACAGTCTGTTAATTTCACTGTCGCGAGAGAGCGAGGAAGAGCTCACTCGTTTCTCTCCAAGAAGTGCGGTTCGGTTGATAAAGCAACGTATCCCACAGTTACCACCTCCACCCATGCCACCACCCACTTCACTTCCCTCACCTCCATCTTCACCCACTCCAACTCCACTAACCCCACAGTTCATCTTGGCGAACACGATCAAGCTACCCATATTCAGAAGAGTAGGAAATGAGGACCCGGACCAGTTCTGGTTCATGGTAAGAGCAGTGTGGGAAGCGCAAGGGGTCACGGATGACGACATTAAGAAGGATACACTGGTGAGTGTGCTGCAAGATCACACATTGACGTGGAATATTAAGCACTCTAATGACCACCCGAATGCAGGGATAGCAAAGATCCAGAATGCGTTGAACAGAGAATTTAGCCGACCAAAGTTCGAGACATAGTCAATCATTGGGTTTAAAGAGATCGCGATGCTCCCAGGAAAGACCCCCTCGGATTTGGATCAGCGACTGAAGAGTACAATCCATGAGGCTAATATGACGCTCATAGACGCACAATAATGTGCATGGTTTGTGGCATCTCTGACATCGCACCTAATGATGACGCTGTCACAGCAGAAGCTTTCAACCTAGGCTGAAGCATTGGAAATGGCAATGAGGTTGCATGAGACCCCGATACAAGATCCTGGGTTGGGAGTTCAACAAATCCACACGCAACTACAAAATCTATGCTTGGAGATGCAGAGTTTGAAGCAGGATAGGCCACCACGGCCAGAGGCGCGCAAAGAAGTGTGGTGTATAAAAAGCAAAGGCCAGGGCCATGATAAGGACCATTGTCTAGTATTTGCGAACTACTTGGTAGGGTGGGGGACCAATGTCGTTGATACCAAAAGCACAGATAGGGCTGAGTACGACACCAGCATTATGGTGCATGATTTGTCAGATAGGAGGAAAACACATGACAGACAACTGTCACTTGATGTAGAAGTATACACAGGCCCCACAACAATTGTTTTGTAATTTCTATAGGTCAATAGGCCACGACGAGTGCACTTGTTGTAGCTACGAGCTAATGATGGATCAGAACCCAACATATAGGATGCAGATAAAAATGCGAGCCCTAGACCTAGTTGCGGGGATAGCATGCACCAGATTTCAGGGGCGAGGTCAAGGATGAGGAGGAATGGGACCAAGAAGGGGCCACAGATAGTTGATTTGTTACAATTGTGGAGGACTAGGGCACTATGCTCATGATTGGACCAATCCGATGAGAATATCTTGTTCATACTATGCTCAGTTTGATCATGAACCAGTGGATTGTCCTACATTGATCACATAGATGCGCGAGAAAGGGGTACTCCAGCCTCCTCTAACTCAGAATATCCAGATGATGAGGTCTGAACCACATGAAGAAGACCCCAACATGAACATGATGCTTAGAAGTGGTGCAACCACAGGGAAAGACAAGGGGAAGTAGCCTGAGGAATATACATGGGTTCGCAAGGCTCCTACACAGGAACCTGAGTTCGACTTGGAACGCGCAAAGGAGACATTTATGGAAGCTAAGAAGAGGTTCATGGAGGCCTCCACTTCAGGTAGTAAGGATCAACTAGAGTTGGGAGTGGATCCTTCCATGCTTACTACCTTTCTAGAGACATGTATGAAATTGTTGCATGACAATAAGGCAGTTAAAGGACTACAAGAGATGATCACTAGGTGCGCAGGGTCAGGTGAACTGCGTGTAGTCCGGAAACTGGGAAAGCATACATTGTGCACTGGGAGGGAGATGAGATTGATGGCACATATTGGTGAATATGAAATGGATCAAGTAATCTTAGACCGGGGATTAGACACAAATGTGTTACCTAAGCAAACCTGGGAATGCATGGATAGGCCTGCATTGCAGTGGTCCCCTATTCAATTACAAATGGTGAACCAACAGAAGATTGTGCCCATGGAAAGGTTGCAAGGAGTGATGTTGATATTAAAGGTGCGAACACACAAATAGACTTTGAAGTGATAGAGATTGTCGACGAAAATAATCCTTATCCTACGTTGTTAGGAATAGATTGGGTGGCTGATATGAATGGAGTCATCAACCTGAAGAAGAGGAAGATGGTATTCGAGAAAAAGTCCCTATGCGTAGTAGTCCTGTTAGACCCATCCGAAGGAGCACGCTACACTGAACCCGTGTGTGACGATGAGCTAGATTGCATTTACCAGATAACCACACAAGACCAGGATCGGGTGAACTCGACTACGGATGGAAGAATCTCATGGGAGCGTGATAGCTCCTGCACTTCGGATTCAGATGAGGAAGTAGAATGCTAGCAAAACTAGTTGCACGAGGCGACGACATTAAATTTCAACATGATGATTATATCATTCCGTCGCGTAACGATAGAAGCAAGGGAACTGCCAACATATGATGATGTGATGGTGGTAGAGGAATTCCTGGACAAGGTTGAAAGCGCAGTACTGGAACAACAGAAATACGCTACGCTGGAAGGGATACTATGCGTGACACTTGTACGAGGGTGGAGTACACAACAAGAGACCATGGTAAGTTGGCGCGAAGGTAAAAGGCGGATGTGATTACAGGTTGGAAGCCCCCATCGCCAAACAAGAATCGGGCAGCTAGGATAGAGAAGTCTGCGCGCTCACCTGTGTCGATGGGTACAAATGGGGGTTGTGTTATCCACAACCACACACTCTAGACTATGGATCGACACTCGAAACCAGCTACAATGGTAGGAAAAGAGACGCGCACCGCAAAAATCCCACATAGAAGCATTCAAAAGGGCATGCGGGATCCTGAACAAGGTTCACCAAGCTAGACAAATTGCTTGGGACAACATGTAATGGTGGTTCGATGGGCCTCTAGGGCCATGTACAAGAATCTGAGCGTGGATACATTCCCAAAGATGATGGGCAGAGTCAAGGCCATAGGTTTGGGAGGAAGGAATCCTCACATAATTGGAATGATTTGTAGGGACTAGGGCGAAGGAGTTATGCAGTTGCGCAGGGGCAAACATATGCAGATTCAGGAAGCCGTTCGGTAGGGGTACTTGAAAATTCACGAACTCGAAGAAGATCGAGTACGACTGAGGAAGAAAAGAGGATCTTAGACGAGGAAATCAACAAACTAGAAACCAGAATCACATAAGTAGGCTGCACCGAGGAACCAGGTATGACAGGACAAGAGGGAGGCAGCCGTACTACTGCATTAGAAGAATTTGTGGCTCTGCTACCATGGTTGTGGCCGCACCTCACTAGACAAAGGAACCGAGAGAGCATGCCATATAAGGAAGAACATGACACACTGACTGATGAGAGGGTAATTGAGGGTTGCCTGCAAACTAGGCTGGCAGGTGCAGGGAAGCTTCACGCAGGTGGTGTACCCACCTAACTACCCTTAGAAAGCACAATCTCAACGCTCCAAGAAGTTGAAAGAGAGCGTGGGACTATAAAAAAGTCTGTAGGAGAGTTGAAGGGAAGGAGGTTATGCGCAGGTTTAGTATGTCACAGGGGTCGCGGTCGCGCATAAGCAACTACGCTACTGAGCGGATAGGCTGGAAGGTGACCATTCATGTCACTGTTCATGACAAGAGGTCCAATTTAAGGTAGAAAGGAGTGGGCGACAGGCAATTAAGATAGGAATTAAGAGCTAGATTGGACGATCTGCCACCAAGAAGGTACTAATGAGTTAGAAGTGGAGGGAATGGTCGAATTCAAATTCAAACGATACAATAAAATCCCTTGGGCTAGCGTCGAGGCAACACTTGGTTGTTTAATATTTGAGCCAGTACAGAGAATTTTGCACCAAGCACTCTTGCCACCCTTGAGTATGTGACTGAACAGATCCAGTGTAGACATGATGACGGCTGCGAGAACCAAAGTGCAATTCGTGGAAGTTACCCCAAAGCCTCGTATGATCCAAGAGGAGCCTGGAGAGGTGGCAACTGCACCAGAGGTTCCAAATTCACCACGCATGCCATGACCACAAAAAGACGAGCAAACAATGGGGCCAGTCTGGGTATCAACACGGAACCCACAGTTTAGTAAATTGTCAATGGAAGAGAAGGGAAAAGCCGTCACCCTTGAAACAAAGGAGGAAGAGGAAGATTTGCAAGCCTTGATCGCCCAAATTGAAGTGCAGGATGATGAGGCGAAGAATGTCTCCTAAGTGCCTACGGTAATAAAATTACCCCCCTACATCCCCCCTGTGGAAGGGGAAAGCCAAGATAGCAAAGGACCTAGAGGCCACGAAGAGTGCGTTCCAGACCCCGCTCCTTCCTGATGAAACAAGGTTTGAAGGTCCGTTGTTGGGACGGGTACCTAATATGAAGTTTGAAGACTGGGACCTCGCGGATGGTGAGAAGTTCCCACAGTTGGCTGCGGACAAATTACTAAAGAAAAAATGGTTACTCGGTGTAGAGAAGGTTGGGATACTCCATCTATGATGGATACCCCATTACCACCGTGCACCCGTCACCATTTTTGTCATCTTAGCTACTGTTCCTAGTACATGATGGGTATCTCTGGCTAGAGGAGCCGATTCCCATCACGGCCGATCTAATTCACTAGATTTCTCGGCTGCCCATTAAAGGAAACGACTCCATAGCCATAGCAGGAAAGACCAGCGACTTGGCCCTCGCAGAAGCTATGAAGGCCAAATATAAGCTGGAGAAGAGGAAGTCAGGGTACGCAATTGAAAGCATCAAGGACCAAGGGGTGTGCATAGCCACCTAGCTGTTGGCTGACAAGTTGATGAGGAGATGTCATGCAGATGAAGTGCTAGCGTCTGTAATTGTGTTGGTAGAGAAATGTGAAGAGGGAGTCCAGTTCAACTGGGTGCAGTTCCTCTCTGACAAGTTTTTGACAAAATACAGGGAGGCCCAGGAGCATGGTAGGACCTTCCACTATGCGTGGTTTCTCTGATCCATCTTGTTGGTTGCAGGAGAGTTGCCGAAGGACAGCTAGTTTTCCACGGTTGAGAATGACTTACCCAAAGTCGTGAGGTACACCTCGCTCTGGGCTACGAAGGACGCAACAAGGGTTAGCGAGATAAATGTGTTCTGGGTGTTTGTGGAGGCGAGCATACAAACCTGGATCAATTGCAGGCTACGCTTTTCCCCTACGATGCATAATAGCTTGCAAAGCGCAGTAGAATTCAAGGAAGATATGCATAACCTGTATATCCAGGCATGCAAGGATCCTGCACACAAATGGGTGAATCTCCTATTCATCGCAACTGATGATGTGATCTTTGCGGTGATGGAGTCATGGCCTCTGGAGTGGTGCACCCTGGACTTGGCAGCAATGGAGAAGATCACTGAGCAACAATGGAATAAGGACACCAAGTTGCACATCGTGCAGCTGGCTGAAAGAAGGCGCTAGGAACAAGAAGTGCCATGTAGTTGAAGGAGGTTGAGGCAGGAGTGGTAGCACAGACAATAGAGACTACAACCACGCCAGTCAGATAGCCCAGGGGAAGCCACGAAATGTCCATGGAATATGGCATATAGGGGAAGGATCAGACAGAGGAACACATGGACTCGGCACCGACATCGACTCAACTCAAGAGGCCGCGCGTCCAGGAGAAGTCAGCCTCGCGGAAAAAGACAAAGGTATCAAAGACAAAGGATGCTTTTGAAGAATTAATGACAGAGCAGACAACTATGTTGGGGGTGCTTAGAGCATAGTTTCAAGCATTACAAGTGCGACCCCCAAGAATGATGACACGACACGTTGCAGTAGGTACATCCGAAGCCAAGCAGATGTTGCGCGCCCGCACAATGAACACTTTGGTGTTACCAGAAGGTGCAGTCTTAGCCGTAGCCAAGGGCAACAAGGCCACGACAAGTCAAACGAAGGGCTGGGGGTTGAATTTGGCTGCCCTTCCCAGGGAAACCTTATACTAGCTACAGGATGGGGTAACCGCTGAGCTCTGCACCAGAGAGATCCGCGCCCTCCAGGTCTTAAGCGAGCAAAAGGGAAATATCTAACAACTCAGCCTCTAGTGTGACGACCTAGTTGCATAGACCCGAGGATTGGAACAGGCCATGGAGGAGGCTTGTAGCAGCATACTGGAGTTGGTTGTATCAATGGAACTCCCAACAACAGAAAAGATTCACCAAATGGCGGTTGTAGTCCGCAAGACCCAAGAGGCGGCAGCGAAGGTTCAGTTGGAGATGAACCTACAGATCATTGAGCTGCATTTGAAGGCGCAGCCCTCCACACCCCTTGAAGTTAGAGAGCAGTGCACCCGTGCTATCCAACTAGGGTTGGAGCAGATTAGCCAGGCAACATAGGATTGCACCGAGCTGCTAGAGCAAGCACTTACCATGCTGACGCACCTGTAGGAAGACCTGAATTTGCAACACCTAGAGGCCAAGACACGCGAGTTACAACGAGAGTACGATAGTGTTAGGGTACCGTACAGACAGTTGTCATTACTCAACGACTGGCCCGACTGCAACAGGTAAGGGCACTAAAGGATGAATTAGACGTAGTGCGCCAAGACGAAGCAGTTCTCAAGGAACGAATCCAACCATGGATAGATGAAGCATTCACCATTACCACTACCATTGAAGGGTAGCTGGCATAAATGCAAGCAATTTCTATGATTGGACAGGAAGGTGACCCTGCTTCCGAGAGTTCGGAGATTTAGATGTAGCAGATACAACAGACAGCTGAACAGTGTGCTGCAGGTACCCAAGCTGTGCACGACCTCTTCGATGGACTTGACGCGAAGATCACCGCACCAACCGAGTGACTCAGGACGAGTCATGATGATTGTGTTGGGGGCCTGTTGGGAAGCAGATCCCCTCCATAGCAAGTTTTTGGGGCTTAAAGCCCGAGTCTTGGTCAATGAAATGTAAAGACCCCACAAAATGTGGGCGCAGATCGCAAGAGTCTAGGGTTGTCTACCCTAAAATAATGTAAAGTGTGTCAGCCTAACCATGGTCTGCGAACCATGGGATTGTATAAATAGAGCGAGGCTCTAAGTGTAAAAGTCAGTCTTGAGTCTTTTGAGAAGTAATAGATAGATGCAAAGGCATGGCTAGACTATAGTAGTGAATCTAAAGTGCATTGGGTCGCAGTAGAGGGTAGAGGCTTTATAGCTGAGTGCGCAGAGGCCTAGTAGCGTCTGTAACTAAGTGCGCAAAGGCCTAGTAGAGTCTATAGCTAAGTGCGTGGACCCCTGCAGATGAACGCGCAGTAAGGAGTAGAGTCTGTACTAGATCAAGCTTTGAAGGCATTATTAATAAAGATTAGTTGGTTTGATATATTGTGCATCTAGTTCATAGATCTATAATTGAATGTTATGTGTTGATAATACCTGTTTATTTATGTGCGCGCACTTATATGTATGCTTATGATTGAGAATATTCTTAGTAATTAACGAACAACCAATAATTAAGGAAGAACTGGGTAATTAACATTGATCGCACTGCAGCTGAGGCTGCGTGGTTCCACAGAACACCATAAGCTTTCAGGTACGTGTAATCTAGTAAGCTCGAAGATTAGATCAGGCACCGATCTCCCACATCAAGAGATCCCTAGGGTGCAGAAACCTGGTTCCAACACCCTCCTATACTACCTCGGGTGAGACCTCAGTTCATGCTCTACAGACTATTTCCGAAAGGGCCGGTAGTACCGGGATTTACTTGGCTAAACTCATTGTTGAACCTGAGTCAGGCCTCATGTAGCCAACAAGGTGGTTTCAAGACCATAAGGGAAATCAATGGTTGGTTCCAATGCATCTACAAAGTGAAGCATGTAGCTGATAGGAGCATTGAGAAATACAAGACTAGATTTGTGGCTAAAGTATTTTCTCAGGTAGAGGGAGTTTACTATGAGGAAACATTTTTCCTTGGGGCAAAGTATCCCTCCATCAAATCAATTCTTGCATTATCTACAGATATGGGGTGGAATTTCCACTAGATGGATGTGAAGACCACCTTTCTAAATGGTGTTGTTGAGGAGGAAATTTACATAGAGTAGCCAGAAGGATTTGAGACATACGATTGGGAGTCACATTTGTGCAGACTCAGGAGAGCATTGTATGGTATCAAATAGGACCCCAAGTATGGTACACTAGGATCGACAATTATCTTAGTGGATTAGGCTTCACCAAACGTGAAGCAGATGTGAACCTTTATCAGATTATAGTAGATGGTAAGTTTCTTATTCTTGTTTTGTATGTTGATGATTTAATATTGGCAGGTGATGAGCAACTGATCTGATATTGTAAGGGAATTTGAGATGAAAGACATGAGCTTAATGCATTACTTCCTCAGGCTATAAGTATGGCAAGGTGATGGTGAATTTTTTGTGTCTTAGGGGAAGTATGCCTCTGAAATACTTCATATATTCACATGGAGAATTGTAAGCATATGGACACACCTCTAGCTACAAACTAGAGGAAGGAGAATGCCACTTTAGGTGAAGAGGTTGATGCTACCATTTATAGGCATCTTGTGGGGTCTTTGATGTATCTTGTGAACACAAGACCCAACATGTTTTATGCAGTAAACTAGCTTAGTAAAGCTATGGTAAAGCCTACCACGATATATTGGAAGGCAACTAAGCATGTGTTACTATAGCTCAGAGGCATTACTGAGTTTGGATTATGGTACAGGAGTGCATAGGGAGTGATTCTTTAAGGCTTCACCGATGCAGATTGGGTAGCGAGTCCATTAGATAGGAAAAGTACTCCAGGTGTTATATTCAGTGTTAGGTCCGGAACTATTTCCTGGTACAATAAGAAGCAGAGGTCCATGGCGCTCAACTTAGCAGAGTATGAATACATGGATGCAAATCAAGCAACATGTGAGGCCATATGGAAGAGGAAAACATTTGCGGGTCTTTTCAGTCAGGAGATTGATTCGATAGTGATATATTGTGATAATCAAAGTTGCATTAGTCTCTTTGAGAATCCCAAATTTCATGATAGGTCCAACCACATTGATATCTAGTATCATCATTTACAGGACTATGCGCAAAGGAGAATTATGTTGCTACAATACATTCCAACTGAGGAGAAAGATGTTGACATATTGACAAAGGAATTATCAAGAGGTAAATTCGAATTCCACAGGTGCAAGATAGGGGCGATGAAAAACCCCTTTCTTTCTAAGAGGGAGTGTTAAAAAATGTAGCATTAAAGGGCTCAATTTGACTTTAGCCTTAGTCAAATTGAGTAAATTGAATTTCCACATCAAGAGGAAAACTTGGAGGCAGTTAACTAGTGTGACATGGCTTTTGTCACTCAGTTAGCTCAGTAAATTTGAGTTATTGGGCTTGGAGTTCATTCATGCATGTGTGATTGCTAAATTTTAACAATCTAGTAAAGTTATTTTCAGTCGTACTCAGTTAAATGACCTCTAACTATTGATAAAGTTAGTTCAAGGTCAGTTGTGTAGTGGGGAAATAGTCTAAATCTGAGATCTGTCAGTAAATTGATCAATCAACCCAAAATAGCTCATGCATGCATGAAATTTGAATTTCTTAGTTGTGGTGGAGGAGACAAGGCTAGTGTAACATGAGTATTCTAGTTGAGTGAACAATTGTTGCATGCAGATAGGAAATCAATTCCTTGGGAATTGAGCAAGGAAATAGGGACTTCCCAATTGTTTAGGAGCTCAAATTTGCTCAGATTTGTGCAAGGAAATAGGAGGCTGGTGGAGTAGAAAATTGGCTAAGTGTTGGATAGAGGCTCTCATTTAGAAAATAAAACAATTATTCTTTTGAATATTGTGCTCAGAGTTGGAGAAAATAATTGTAATAGTTTTTCTATTCAACTAGTTAATGCAAAGAGGCTTGAGGGGTTTTTCCCAGTTGGGTTCCCCTATAAATCATTGTGTACTTGTAGTTTTTCTTGTTGCATGTTGTTCTAAATTGTGATTTCTATTCCATAGATTAGTAGAGTAGAATTATGTCTCTTTTTTTTATTTATTTATTTCAGTTCAAAATCTTGAGCATTTACAATTTCTATCAAATTTCTACATGGCATGGGTGTGGTTAGGCTTTGAGGTCAGGTGAAAAGATAGTTCAATCTCATGCTAATATCATTTGTGAATGTTGTTTGACATTTGGGTGGTTTGGTGCCCCTGGGAAGTTGCAACGAGCTTTAGTATGGTAGACCCCACTTGTTGGGTCATGCATAGTAACTCTCATCTCATGTTTACCCTAGAGAGATTGTAAAAGCAGGTAAATTTTTGATTGGGTGT
Source organism: Pinus taeda (assembly GCA_000404065.3). Classification (NCBI taxonomy): domain Eukaryota; kingdom Viridiplantae; phylum Streptophyta; class Pinopsida; order Pinales; family Pinaceae; genus Pinus; species Pinus taeda. The sequence goes on from APFE030867497.1 coordinate 39,996, forward strand.
TACTTGGATGCTTTGAAAAATGCAGTAAGAATGTTGTACGCATAGAGTAATAAATGATGAAATCCACACCCGAAAATCGTGTTGTAGCTTGTTGCTAACTATTAGAGATATCTACTCGAAATTCTTGCTAGCTTAGCCTAGAATTTCATTCCCATTTTATTTAAGTTGTTGTTCCTCTATAGAAATTTGTTCCCTTCTTCAGATTCAAGCCCTCTTCCTTCTCACCTTCTCTTGCATCTCTCATACAAATGAGTGAATGTGATTTCCTTGGGGTTTGTTCCACTTAAAAAGTCAAATTGGTATGTCCCTTGACCTTCCAACTAGCCTACAAGATCAATGGCTAAGATTTGGTCTTAGCCCCCCATGATCCAATGACTATGTTTTAATCTTTTGTTGACTTCACTTAAAGTGCACTTTATCTCATAACTTTATATCTTATAAAGTTAATTTGTTTCCCAAGTCACTTTAGGATATTATCCCACATGTTATCCCACATTCATGGGATCTCCCCGATATGATGTCCCAACTAGACCTCAAACTGTTTGGAGTAGGAGTCCCAACAGTGGGTGCTAGTGTAATGCCTTGACTGTGGTAGCACGTAGAGGTAAGTATGATAAATTTGGTTGAGAGAAAGTTTATGACCCTGCGAAGAGTCAAGTTCAATGCATGAAGGTTCTGACAGATGGAGGGTAAAAGGAAGTGCACCCTATAGAAGCCTGTAATAGTACGCAACTTGAAAGGAATAGACGAGCGGAATGACATCACAAGATAAAATGCAGAATAGTCCACAAATTAAAGTGATGAGTTAATGCAACAACACACATTCAACATGATTCATACAATTGCATACAAAGTAGTTCATAAGAAAATGTTTAAGTTAAACAACATACATTGCTAAAGCAACCAGAATAGTTGAACTACATTAAAAACATATGCATGAAAGCATGTTGGCTCTAATATTATTATTATAAGTGAAAGTTCCATCCATACATTCACAATTGATGACCACTAGCCCCAATAGTGAACCATTATAGTCAAGAACACCTGCTCCTCCAAAGAGGTATACTTGCTCTACACTATGGAGAAGCAAAGGCTCTTCACAATACTCCCAAGCCTTTTCTAAGCCTAAGCCTAGCCACAATATTAACTCCCAAAAGCCTCTTCTATGAGTTATGAGGTTCTATTTATAACAAAGGGTGGGGTTACCCTTGACATTCCCCTTTGTGACTCTTTGACTACCCTTACGACTCTTCAACTTCTTTACGAGTAACTCATTACATAACATGATGAACTTTCACATTCCACTAATGACACTTGAAATTTCACTTACAACATATTTACAAATAATATTACATTTTCCACATGTACCCATGTAAGACAAAACAAGTTAGAGACAACCTAACAAGACAAACCACTATGACTCCGAAGTTTGGAGAAATACCAACTTGGCAACCTCCACTTGGTGCTTCTCGGACACATATTGGTGCCAAGCTTGGTACTGCATGATGGTATCCCCAAAATGTTTGATGGTGTCTTTCTCAAAGCCAACTCTTGCCTCCATGGCATCTGGGTATATGGTCCTGGAACCTATATCCAACTTGTTCTGAAGCATTTGCAACATGTTGTTGGCCTTGACATGACCACTGATGTACTTCTACATGTTGTGTGAGTCCATCTCCAAGTCTTCCCTGGTGGCCTCTCGTCTTCGCTGCTCCATGTACTCATCAATATCTAGTCAAACTTGGTTCTCAGCTCTAGTATCGATGAGGCGATGAGGGAACCAATTGATGAGATCCTATGCTTCCTCACCATGACATCCAAACTATTTTACAACCGCACACATGAGGATTGTATATTGTTGATGAATGGGGGGGAGCTGCTCATAGTTCTGGATCAATATCTGGACCTTTGCTTTCTCTAGTTGTCTTAAATTGATTACATAAATTATTGACCGGAGTTGGTAAACTTGTGAAGTGCAAGTGCACAATATATGCTAGAATCCTTTTTATTAAGTTTGATTTATTAATTGATTGATTTATGGGAAATGTGTTTTTAAGTTTTGTATTCCTACTTCAAAAATGAAATTAACATTGTTATCTAGTGAAAATAAAATGATTGTGAATCTAAAGCATTATTCCTTTCTTGAAAAATGAAACTATAAAGAACTCACACTTGTAGAATGAAAACTAGATTAACTCACACTTGCTGAATGAAAACTATATTAACTCACACTTGATGAATGAAAACTATATTAACTCACACTTGCTTCAAAATTGAAAGTTCAAGAAAGTAACTATAATCAAACCACACTTCTTTTTGAAATTAAACTAAGAAAACTTTTGAATAAAAATGCTCTAAACATAAAGCTGAGAGGAATATATATACCTAAATATATAGAGAGAAACATATTATGCTATGAAGTTGAAATGATTTTTGATGAGATTCCAAAGAAATCACAAGGAAACCAATCGTATTTTAATGAGTCAAATCAACTACATAAACTATAAAAGAGAGGTGTAATGCTATCATAAGAATATGAAAACTACAAATGGCTAGGATTAATTTTCGAAGAAATCGTGTGACAATATCCCCCAAAATCATGAAGGTTATCCAATTTAGAAGAAATATCATTGCTGCTATCCAATCTAAAATCAAACTAAGAATTATGAAATGAACATGTACAAAAATACTACAGCAAATAATAACATAAAGATAAATCTATGAGTTAAAAACCCTCACTGTTTGTAGGGACCCTCCACAAACAGGTGGTCACAAGCTCCAATGAACAATTAAATGTGCATCAAGTCTTCAAAGGCGCTTCCATAAAATAAAAACACAGAGTTTTAAAATGATTACAAATACCAAAAATTCATTCACGTCCTCCCATGTTTTGTCTTGCCTTATGGTATTTATAAAAGCCATTTAATAATTGTTTGAGGCTTTCATGCCTACTTTTGACTAATAGAGTTATAATTTAACTATCAAACTGAGAAATAGATAATGATTTTCTATTCGGCAAAGCAAATCACGAGGCATTTTCATCTCAGACTCTCACTCGCTTGCTCTAGCTACGTGTTGATCGTGTCCTTTAACCACGTGATTCGGGCTTTCTTCTAACGATTTGGTGCAGATGAATAGGAGGAGATCGTTGAGGGGATCAAACTCTTTTTTCCCATATCTCTCTTTTCTTGAATGGTGCCTCAGACCCTGTTCAAAAATGGAGTTGGCTACAGACACTGATGTTAGCTGAAGAATTGCACGAATCCGGTAGCCAATGAAAAATTTAACTTAATAATAAGGAACGTTTAGGTGAAAAATAGGATAATTACTACCTTACCTATGTCAAAAACCTACAATTTGATGCCTATCAAGTTAAAAGAAATGGTCAAGGAGAAGGAAAATGAGTAAATAAGAGTGTTAAGATGAAGCATTCACGAGGCTCTACACTTCATTTTCTTAAGTAAGTCAAGTGAGGCCCCTTTGTACCACATTGTCCACTCTTGTACATGGGCGATGGCAGCACGTATGTTCTTGAGAGTTTGAATAAACTCTTTGCTTCACTGTTGTAGGCCATGCACACAGACAACTACTTTATGCATGGTGACAAATCCATCATAGAGCTTCTGCATGGTACCCTCAAGTGTTGATACTTCAACAAGTATCATTTTCCTCATTTATCCCATTGCAGAAACTGCATTTTGTGTTGATGATCGAAGTTGTTCTGCCTCTTGCCTGGCATCCTGCAATTTCTTTTCTAGTTGTTCGTTCTCAGTTGTTAGGTACTTCACATTTGAGTTTGGCACTCCTACATAGTGTTGGTCAAATTTGTCATTGATGTCAATATGGCAGTGTTGGAGATGGAAAATATTATTGTGATACATGAATAACCCTTCTATGATGTTTCCCTAACCTCATACAAAACCCTAGGAGAAAACCCTAAACATGAAGATGATGCATATACCAAATTCCCTAGCTACATTTATGTCCCTATCTTGAATGATCTAATTATTGTTGGGTTGTGTTATATTCTTTCCACGACTAGCCCACGTAGTTAACCAGGGGGTTGGGGGGGGGTGGAGCCCCCCCTCTGTTGTGTCGATTGTGTAGTGGGGGGGTCACAGGGGGTTTGGGGGGTGCAGGTAACCCCACTCTATGGGGTCTAGGGCAGCACCCCAAAAAATTTTGGTTTTGGAGCCTATGTTAGGTTGGGCGGACCCACCTATGGTTTTGTGCATGATTTTCACACATGTTTTTGGATGTGATGGTTTTCGGTCCATGGTATTGGACGTGATGGTTTTTGGTCCATGTTATTGAATGCTTTGGCATGTATAAATATGTATTGTAACATTGAAAGGAATATAATGAAAAATCAAGCTGGTAGTCCCAGTTTTGGGATCCAGGGGAAAATCTTTGTGTATATGTGTTTTATGTGTTATGCTCTCGCA
>APFE030867497.1:58088-75730 GCA_000404065.3 Pinus taeda
CTCCATTTTGAATCCACAAGAACCAAAATGGAGGTGTCGGCAGCTCTGAATATTACTCCACTGAATGCTCCTCATCGTGAATTGGAATATTTACCTTTGATAGATGAATATTTCCAAATTAAAGACCTGCATTTTGATGAAAGTCCCCTATTGAGCTATTATCGCTGCATAGACGAATACTCAAAGGGGCACGATCTTATAGGGTTGTGGGAATCCAATCTCCCAAGGTATCTCATTCCTTCAGTCATTTATTTCCCAGAAATCATCCATTACTGCCATTCTAACTATGATATGACTCAAAGAGTTGTAATATCCCCTGACCAGAGTGTTATTTTCTCCATTACTCCCCAGGCTATCAATATGATGCTCCATTTTGAACCTGGTCAAAACCTCACTCCCTTGTCCATTGGGGAATTGCTTGAAAAATCTACTCGGTTGTCCCCTGAAGAGGTAATCAGAAGATCACATCCTTGGATAAAAAGTCTTAATACTAGTCATAAGATTTGTTTACTCCAAGATTGTTATCAAATCTATTCAAACAGAGGTTAGAAAGCATAACATCTAAAGAGTATCAGTGGTTAAAGAGTATCAGTGGTTAAAGTGTATCAGGTAAAAGTCAGTGAAAGTTAAAACGAAGTTACAGAGTAGTCAAAGGTAAACAGTAAAAGTGAATACAGAAGGCAGTAAAATGGTAAAAAGAGATGATAATACTTTCACCAATATTGAGGTTTGTCTAAAGTGAAAGTAAAATAGTCAAAAGAGCAAGAAAGTAAAAAGATGAAAAAACATAACAAGAAGGAACATTTTTGCAGAAATTGCATATTTTAGTCATAGTTTTGCATAAAATATTGTGATCAATCCAAGATTAATTTTACAAAAATGAAGAAGGTTTATGTTCTTAAGAGGGCCATCTATAAAAACCTCTCTCACTTTTCTAACAGCCATTATTGTTTTGGAAATATTAAACAATGTTGGAAAGCACTTTTTGCAGAAAATTTCAGTTTAAGTCATCATTTTGCAGAGAGTATTATGGCCAATCCAAAATACTTCGTACAAAAATGAAAGAGGTTTTTGTTCCTAAGATACCCATCTACAAAAAACTTTTCACAGTGATTTTATAATGAGAGATACATGTGCATCTTTACAGGCCATTTTTCAGACTCTGTAAAACTCTATTTTACACATATTTTTTACAGAGACTATTATGCATAGCTGGAGAGGAATTTTGGGAAAATGAAAGAGTTTTATCTCACCAACATATTGATATACAATAACCTCTTTCAATTTTTACATATATATTACGGATTTTGAAATACAAAAATATCATTGGACCCCAAGTTTGCAGAATTGTTGGAGCAGATTGCACAAAGAAAGGAAACAGTTAGTGACTTGGATGCCTCTTCATCAAATAAGAGTTGGATCAAATTTGAATTCTTCTCTTTTTTATCCCCTATCCATACAAAATAGTGCCAAATAGATGCATTAGTTTGAGTGTCCTTTAATTAAGTTCTATTTATGTAAATAGTTGGAGAGATTTGTGAACCAATTTTGATATTTGTTTCAAGATATTTTAGTTTAGAAATTGGTATAAATACTCCACTCTTGGAAGCATTGGGGGATTCCATGACTTGGCTGTAACATTGAAACTTCAGAATAAAAGCGCTTGGAGAAATTTTTCGTGGCTTGGCTGGATGAGGATTTAAAGCACATGACTTGTTGCAGGATTCATGTGTTGGACAGCAGTTCAATAAGTGTTTCTACCCTTTCTCTGAAATTTTATATCAGTCTATAATATCATCATATCCATTTATGAATAATTCGCATAAGAGATTGGAACAGAATTCGCTTAATTGTGCTATGTTTTTATATGTTATTATTCTTGATTTTTCTTCCAAATTAGTTATAAGCATGAATTCTTAAATGCTCTTGCTTTACTAATATTAAACACATAATACCATCATATCCATTCCTGAATAATTTGCATAAGAGATTGAAACAGAATTTGCTTAATTGTACTATGTTTCCAAATGTTATTATTTTTGATGTTTTCCTCTAAATTAGTTATAAGCATGAATTCTTAAATGCTCTTGCTTTACTAATTTAAACACTGTTGGTTACTATAACAAAGGATTCTTCATTTCTCTTTGTTTGTAGTCATTTCATTTCTTTCCTTTGGACATGGTGAAAGACTCTTAGTTGCCTTTCATCCCTTCAAAATCATCCCATCCACTTTAAATTTTAAGCATTGTTCTATGTCTAGCTATCTTGCCCTGTAATACCATCTTGTGCTTAGAATACAAATCCAGTAAAGCCATCCTTTGACTCCATAGCCCAATGGACTGAAAGCTCCCAATCTTGCCCTTAGTTTGTGGATTCCACCATTTTCCCAAAACAAACTCTTGAATCTATAACTAGCCTAAAACCTTCCAAGAACAAAGATAAATCATAAAGAGAGAGCCCTCTCTGGATGCAGATTGGCTAGATTCTGCATCTAAAAGGTTGGTTTGTGGTTACCTTGGGTGTACTTTCCTCTTACACAACTTCTAGGAAAACCTGAGTGATAACACCAGGAAACCGTTGTTGCGCATAGATTGCATCCAGTAAGTATGCATACATGTAAAACCTTGCTTGCTAATTCTTGGGAAGATTTCGAGCATTAGTCACATGGATCTTCAACTGACGAGCCAATAAATATAACCATTTGAATGGCTTTCCATCACTCACCAAATGGTCCAGTACAACTACTCACCCTTCAGGAATGGTTTATGTGTTCTCTTGACCATATATTCTGTAAGAAAAGATGATCAAGAATTGATAAGACTTATTGAGGGACTTTTCCTTGTAAACATGATTGGGTGTATGCATAAACTTTGAAGACACTTTCACCCAGCGCTTGATGATATCTCTATTGTTCACAAATATATGGGTAGCATAGAAAAATGAGTCCATGCACTTCACTGGATGGGGTAAATGATACATCTGCTTAAAGTTCTCTACCCTAAAGTTGGCAAGATATATCCCGTTGGCACTGTTCAATGTCATATTCTGTTCATATGTGTGTGAGACAATCCAATGGATAATTTCCGCACATGGGAAGGCGGGGTAGCTGCAAGCAACCTTGTATAAGCCTGACCGCTAGATACTAAGATAAACTTGCCTATCCTCTTAGTCTTCCTTGAAGTTCTCTGTGAAAGTATCTTTGATTCTTTGCCATGTCAGTGTTGAACCCTTCTCAATGAACAACTGAGTATCTGCATAAACTGGTAAATCAACTAATATTTTCTCAACTACTTCCCCAATACTGCTCTCGGTAGTTTCCTTTGATGCAACTCTCTTGGATGACATCCTAACTATAACTTCTAGAGAGATGCTCAATAAATTCTATACTTGTGGGACAAAGAGGACACTCATGGAAAGCAAATGTCATCTTAAAAACCAAGAAAATTCAAGACAAGATCAAGCAACAAGCTTAGCTCATGATGGGAAATAATGAGAAATTCTGGTTGACAGAGGTCACTGGTTGACAATGAGAATTGCACATTGTGCATTCCTAGTAGTCATTCAGGAAGCTTGATGATTGGAACTTCGCAATGCGCATATCAGTCTTGGGCCAAGGCTGGGAGAGACTGCACATTATGTAGTCTCAATGGCCAAGCTAGGAAGTTGACTCTTAGAACTCCATAGTGCGCAATTGGAGCCAGTCCAAGACAGGCTCTACGCAATTCCATAAGCCAAGGCAGAGGCCTTGAGCTCCAAGACTGTGTAGTGCATGTTGTGAAGTGTGAGATCTGGGTAAGGGGAGCCCAGATCTGCCCATGGGGAGTGTACAAAACTAGCATATTTGAAGTATGGTGTGATGTTGAGTGTAAATATGACTAAGTGTTAATGCATGCATATGAAACAAGTGCAGGAATAAATTAAACTGAAGAAAATGAAGCATGTGAAGGGAGTCGTTGTAATGACAACCGTTGGTGCAAAAACGGGAAAACACATACGACACTAGGGGAAAAGAAATATAAAACTTGAAACAACAATTCTATAAGATAAAACAAGTTAAAAACACCAGTATTTGTTCCAAGAAACAAGTGAAAAACCCTCTCACAAGCTAAATAACAAAAAGCGACAGAAAAAGGGGAAAATTACTAGAAAAGCAAAATTCACCCAGAAAAGTGAAGATGATCACACTGAATGTTCCTTGATCTCCTCGGGAATGCTAGAGCTCCAAGATCGAATGTGAAAATGAGCTCTAGTAGCGTTAATTAAATATATTTGGTGAAGTTAGGGTTTATGATTCACATGCCAAAAATCATGGAAAAAGCAACACTCAACAGCAGTTTCCAAAATAACTCAAGTGCCTCCTTCGGGTGGCTAAAAATAGATCCCTATTTTTAGGGATGATTTTTACTTTTTTCTTTTTTGGGAAAAACTACCATGCATTACCCCGAAAGATTGCATAGTTCTCGAAAGAACTGGGCAACTCTCTGGCTCATGCACTAAGCAATTTTTTAGCATAGTGGGTTATGGCAATTTCTGGGCTGAGTGGCTATGGGTTGCCTCTTATGTCTGCGTAATTTTCCAGCTTAAGATTGGCTGAAATCCATTACTATGCATTTCATGAGCTCAAGTATCACTGGCAGTCAAGACTGCGCAATTCCCAAGAGCAAGGCCAATTGCCCTCAATAATTGTGAATTTCTCTAAGGGAAGCCCAAAATTGTCGAAGGACCAAGTCAAGAGATCAACTTATGGGCTATAAAAGGAACCAAGTGAATAAACACAAGCCAAGATGAAAGGAATAAAGCTCAATCAAAGCACAAGTACCTGGATCAGTGCAAGATAAGTTGTTGTGCTTTAGAAGGGAGGCTCCAAAAACGAAGCGTAGGCAAAATTTTGGAGAGTGGTTGTAGCCACTACAACATTGGTGATGCACTGGTAGAACTCTAGCTCTCTGTATGGACCTTGTCCATGCAAAGCGAGTTTAACTCTTCTAGAAGTATTGTTCAATTCTTTTATTATCATAGCTTCTTCACTTAGCTCTAGTTAAATATGTAGTACCTACCATTCTATTTATCAGTAGCACACATACCAAACTAAGTCAAACCGATTTGTTTCGATTGGGGATGAGGGGTATATAGATGCACAAGTAAAACATATTGTTAGAGTTTTAGTTTCATCTCTGGTGTTGCTTCGCTGCCAGCACGCCTGGATAATACCCTGGCAGAGTAACTTCAGGAACATAAGCATTGCTCCACTATCAGAAAGCCTAACCAGTATCCCAGCGGAGTTAGTTGCTTCACCTCTCTGTGCAGGAAACCTTTCTCTTCATTCGTCTTTTATTTCATTTTTCATTTTTCATTTTTCAAAGAATTGTGCATAGGAACTTATTTATTTCATGAGGTGGAAGAGGGATCCTGACTTATTGAGAGCAGAAAAGGTTGTCGTTTCAGAGAAGGATATTTATATATACCTCTAACATACTTGCTAAGGTTTTCCCCATCTCCTTACTCTACTTGACTGAGTTGACAAGGGTTAACATAATATAAAAAAATGATTAGAGTAGGAGGTACTAGTTAAGAGTGCAAGCATCATGATTTCACCATGACTCTCTCTTAAAGGAATATATTTTCCGTCAAGGTACCATCGACTAGAATAAGTGCAAGATTCACTTAAAGAGAGGGAATAGACGGATAACCAAGTGTTAATAGTTGTACAAGTTCCTCTTTGGTTACACCCTGCTTACCTAAGAAGCCAAATGTGGTTTCATGTGGAACTAACCTACAGGTGCAAAAGAAAACAAGCAAAGGAAATAAGCAAGACAAAGAAAAACAAAGTAAGCAAATAAGGAGACAAACAAGAAAATAAAACACTACTCCTAATCCTAACATAAGTAGAGCATAGGCCAACTCACGTAAAGTGATACTTCCAATGCAACCATAGGCGCATTGGTTGGCCCATGTTCGCGAGAGCATGATCAATAAGAAAGATATGCAAGCAAACCAATAGACAAGAAAGATAAAATAATGTGAACCAATACATTCAAAGCTTGTATGAATCCACAAAAAAGTAAAGATGGAAAGCACATGAAAGTCGCTTTGCGGACGTATCATGGTGTCCTATCACATTGTGAATGGAAGACAAGCATGTACACACCTTCGAACTTGAAAAACAAGAAAACATAAAGAAAGAAGAAAACTTTTGTTTCACAACAGTGCTTGCTATGTACAAATCCTCCAATGCTTGAGAAATAGGGTCGTGTGATTCCAGTGGAGGATGCAAAAACTATGAAATAGATTGATTTTCAATGTGAACAACATAGTGATGAGGAGCCTGGAAAGATTCAACATATTTCTGATCAGAAGTGGAACTAAACTCAAGAATACGAGAACCTAACATAACAATCAGCTCGGGCTGAAGTGCCTCGATAGCTTGGAAAATTTCCAATTCATCAACAGATGGATCATCAAAGGTTGATGGCTTAGAAAGATCAACAGTAGGAAAATCAAAATCGTGATCAGATGAAGGGATGAAAAGATCACGAAAACCATGTTGGGTGGGTGGACCTACCTATGGTTTTGTGTGTGGTTTTCACACATAGTTTTGGGCGTGATGGATTTGTTAGGTTCCTATACCAATAGGTTTAATCTTTCATGATTGACAGTGGAAGGGCTAAATATGTTCATCATTGCAGGCTGCAAAGGTTCCATATTTTGTGTACATACTACGGAAATTAAAAAATGAAAAGAGGGTATGCCTTAAAAGAATAATCAAAAGGCAAGAAAATCAATTGGTCAAAGGAATAGTTAAAATGAACCCCAAACTGAAGACCAGGAAAGTGGCCAGTCAAAATGCCACTACTATCTTTCTGGTAGCTTCACAGTCTGCAAATACTGCTGTTAATCATACTTAATGGATGGCCCAACAGTCTAAGCTAGACCATTCCATGTTTAAATTGCTTGTTGCAGAATAGAGAATGATTCCTGCCCAAATAGCTCAAGCTTGGCAGAAGACTAGCTAGGTAGAGAAATGAAGGAGCCCAACTGCTTAATCTGGGTCCTTGGAAGAAATAAGGGTAGATTTAGATAGGAGGGCAGTCAAATAAAAAGATAACAATCAGGGTCTGCTAATTCAAGTGCACCCAATTCAAATGAAGAAAAAATGTTAGGATTGCTAGGTTGGGTAAGTAGTGTAAGGTTGCAGAAGTGAGGAGGCCATCCCCATTTGGCTTATAAAGAGAAGGACTCATCCCATTCAGGGTATTGGCACCATGGCAGAGGTTTGATGACATAACAATGGAGGCATGTCTAATTTCCCCCTTTTCCCCAAACAACATTTACTAACATTCCCCAAGGACCTTGGGATCTGCCCAAGTGTGCTGTATCACTTCATTCCATGAGAAAGTACCAGGTCAAACTATGAAGTTCTTTTAAGGAAAAGAAGCCACATTTCTTGTGTAAAAATCTTTACTCTCAATTCCACTCATCTTCTATTCCTAAGTTTTACCTCTTAAAGCTTAGCATTTGCCCCTACATATTCACCTCACAATGTCATATTAACAACTAATGTATTATTTAGCTCCCTAAGCATTCCCCTTCCCTAATTCTACAAAGATCTATATAAAAGTCCCAAAAAATCTATGTAAATACCCTCTCCCTAGCAATATAGCTATATAGTCATGATTTGGTAAATATTAATCCATCAAGGACTAATATTAACCCTCCACCACCCTAGACTATGGGTTTTAATCAAAGACTTTGGTAAAAAAATTAAAATCCCATGGTCTCCGCCCTCACAACCCTTTTATTACCCCTCCGCACTAATACATTTGTTATAATGTTTTTTAAATAAAACATATGAACGGGCGCATGCAACTAACCTTAGTCTAACCCTAAGTCTAAACCCCCCGCTCGCGATTTTATTTAACTCATTATTTTAATCAGGCGGGTCCCCGCAGCCATAAACCGTTGTCACATCGCATCCACCGCCAGCCGTTCGATCGTCGGCCCCACAGATCTAACGGTGGGCGGTCAATCTCACCTGGGAATGGGTGGAGGTTTAGCGTCCGGGGGATTGGCGGTTTCACCGCCGTACCCCTGCCACGCGTCAATCGCCCGGGTTGTTCGGAGCACCCCCCCCCCCCCCCCCTCTTACCGCTTACCACTCAAGGGTGCTCCGGGGAAACCACAAACTGTCTGTCCCCCCCGGTGACGTCATAACCACGTCACCATGACATCAGCACTCTCGTCCGTCGCCGCTGCTCCACGTTGTCCATCTGCGTCCATGCCCCGCCACCGTGTCACTGCCACGTGGTCACCCACGTCAGCCGCCACGTCACCTTGTCGTACCTGGGACCCACCGATGATGTCATGCTGACGTCATCGCCGAAAAGCGCCAAAAGTCCCAAATTTGCATAAAATGTCGCGGAATTACCGTTTTGTGTCATTTTCATTGGTCGTTTTGGGAGCATTGTGCATGCGGAATACGTCGTTTTGCTGCCTAAATCGAGAATTTACTCACCCAAGCTGTTGCCGCCCTCAAATTCGACTCAAATTGCTCACCATTGTTCCAGCTTGACACCTTCGGCAATGTAAAAACCAGGTATTTGCCACAGTCGACCTATTTCACCCCTGTTTGTGCCATTTTTCTCCTAATTTCCTGTAAAAAATCTCTGCAAAGCTCCTCACAGTTGAATTATTTGTTAAAAACTACCTAAAAACTTGGTAAAGTCCCCGCACCACAAAGCTCTGCAAGCTCGTGCCCTTCTGCGAAATTCACCGTTAAGAAGTGATTTTAAAATCTGAGCTGCCGGCTAAAGTTCATATAGCTGAACACTGATCCCTTTTATCAGAATTCCCTCTACAAAATCCCAGCTACTTAGCTCCAAACAGTCTGGTTTTTCCACAGAGTGCCCCACAGTTCATCAACCCTGTGAAAAGTCTTTTTAAACTCTCAGAACTACTCACTCCCAAACACAATTCAGTGGGCAGTCTTCAGCCTTCTCACTAATCTGAAGCTCAAGTACTAATCCAGTAAGGTTTAAACATGGCCACTCCATCAGCTCTAGATGTTGCTCCTAATAATCCACCTAGCAAGGAGCTTGAAGCTATGCCTCTAGTGGACAATGATTTCCTCATTTCAGATTTTGTGGCAGAGAGGAACCACTTGCAGACCTTCTGCCAGCTGAGGAACAGTCACTTAGACAACAGTGACATGTATGGCATCTGGGAGTCAAATCTGCCTATCTATTTCTTGCCTTCTGTGAATATCTTTCCTGAAGTCATTCACCTCTGTGCTGAGAATTATGACCAAAAACTCAGAGCTGTTAAGTCTCCATCTGGGAGCATACTCTTTTACATTACTCCTGATTCCATTAATCAGATGCTCAACTTTAAGCAAACCCAACTGCTCTACCCTTTTTCCATAAAGTACCTGCTAGATGAAGGCTCCAAGCTCTCTAGCATTGAGATTGTTGTAGTTGCCAAAACTTTCATGAGAGCAGACTGCCAACCTACTGGGCCACCTCCTTTCCCATATGAAAATTTCAATGAGGTAGGCAAGCTACTTGTGGACATGATATCCTCTGTGCTGGGTTTCTCCACAAATGAACATGTTGATGAAACTGTGTTGGTCCTGTTATTTGCATATAGCCTTGGGAAGCCCCCTGCTATAAAATACAACTATGCCAAGTTTATTGCCAACAAGATACATGACCAACTGCTAAGGCTGAACAGGGAAGCAATATTTAAATATTCATCATACATCTATCACCTGTTCATGTACTATCAGACAGATTCCTTCCAGTGCCCTATCAAGAAGCTGGATTCACAGGGTGAGAGGAGGTCTGTCATCTTCTGGTCTTCAGTTTTCCATCAAGTCCAGAACTCTCCCTATTCCTACTATGAATTCATTGACCAATTTGTCTATCCAGTCACATGCTCTGAAAAGAACTCCTCTTGCCAGATTGTCAAAAGATATGCAGAAATCTTACAGCTTCCAGGAATTACAAAATAGGTGATTGGTATTTATACCAAAATCACACAGTCATCAGGATCTATGGTTGTGAGCTTTGTCCTTACAGGCTCCCAAGATATGTGCCTATGAGTTTGTTTGCCTTGGAATGCTATAGGCAACTCATCAATTCCGATCTTACACACTTTCATAGTGCCAAGAAGAAAGCCAATCTCAAATTCAGAGACCACCTAGGCCCCTTGATCATGAACAAGAAAGATGGTTAGCAAGAAGCCGATCAAATACTGGGGCAACAGCTTAAACTTAAAAGGAGCTTCTGGTGGGTCCCTTATGACCCTGAAGGCTTTACCAGTGCTAGAAGAGTCAAATATAGGCTGCTAGCCTATAAGCATTGCCCATATCCACAAATTGAACACTTTGCCAATCAAGATGAATGGGTGCCTGGTACATTAGTAGAGGAATTTACTCAGGAAGAGACAATGGAGCAAACTGTGAAGGATTTAGAGAAGACTCTTGACTTGGATTATTTTCAGCAGGTCACATTCAATCTACCAATCCCAGTCGGAGAAGGCACATCCACTGCTGCAGCTGCACAGGCCACCCAACAGGCATCTACAACAACAACAACCACAACAAAAGGAAAAGAAGTGATGGACGTACAACAGCAAACAGAGGCAGAACAACCCAACACTTCAAAAGACCAAAGTCAAGGGCAAGCCCCTTTACAACAAGCTGAAGCTCCCCAAATTCCAGTTTTGCAGACTCCTCTCAATGAAGAGAGAGGCAGAAAACGAGATAGAGATGAGCCCACACCTCCAAGTGGGTCAATACAGTAGCCAGAGGCCAAGAGGCAAAGGATTGACTCTCAAACCGAAGAAGAACACGTCAGTGAAGAAAGGGCAGAAAGCCAAAGCAGAGAAAGAGAATCCAGCAAGCAAACTGCCACTAGTTCATTCCAGCAGGAACAAGCTATGCAGCAAAGTACAGAGGTGTCCTCTTCCAGGCAGCAGGGCAAGCAACCAGCTGGAATCAAAGGAACCTTTATGGAAATCAAGGCCCAAAATGAACTCTTGAGAGTTCAACTTTATGATCAATTCTTAAAGGCAACACCCTCCAAGCAGCAGAGATTGATGGCAGCATATGATATTAAGGAGGACAAGATGATTTTTACTCATCTTAAGCCTAAGGTTCCAAAGCCCAGATCATCTGCAGACTACACAAAAACAAGTCTAGAGATCCTCTCCAAGGACATACATCCCATGGATCAAATTGAACTGCACAAGAAAACAGGGGAAATGGTATATGCCACACTTGCAGACAGGGCTATGCTGGCCCATCAGTTAAAAGAGTCACTAAAAAATACAAATACGCAGCTAGATTTGGAAAGGATGTCTTCCACTGCTAAGGACAACAAAATAAAAACTTTGGAAGACATAATCATTGATCTAGGACATGATCCTAAAGATCCAAAGGGTATTAAGGCCCTTATGAAGAAAAAGGAGGATGCCATTGCTGCACTGAGGAAGCAGGAAAAGCTGCCTCCACCATTCACCCTCAAACAACAGAACTTGCATAGGAAAAGCAAGTTGATGAGACCATGGATCTGCTTCTGAAGATGAATCAGAGAATATTACAGATCGAAGAAGAATTGGAAAAGGCATTGCAGGACAAGCAAGGGGAGTCAACCTCCCAACCCCCTCAAACTTCTACAACTCTTGGCCCTGCTCCTCCTACACAAGAAGCAGCAGCCCCTCCTACCATTCCAGCACCTACCACAGCCACATCAGCAACAGAAGCAACAACAGCAACAACAGCAGCAGCAGAATCAATCATGAGCATGGAGGACTTAATGAAATTTGTCAAGGAACTTGAGGTTCAGGTGACAGAAATTAATGAAGCCAAAGAAAGACTGGCCAAGCTAGAGGCCAGCTATGATAAGTCCAAAATGACAGTGGCAGAGAAGCAAAGAGAGATAAAGGCCTTAGAAACCAAAGTGAAAGCCTTGGAAAAAGAATTGCTTCTGGGCAAAACTCTGGCAAAAATCAAGAAGATCATATGGGCCAAAATTGGCCAATCAATCCATGACCAATGGAGGTCAATACAGGCAATACATGAGCAAATTGAACTAATAGGCATAGCTCATGTTGAAATACAAAAGGCCAGAACAACACTGGGAATCATGCCTGAGCAGGATAATAAAATGATACATTTCCTCAATACTCACACTAAGGAGGAATTGGCACCACTGGATATAAATAGCAGAACAGACACTATCATGACAGCCAAAAAAGTGTTGACCTTAAGAAATTTCACACAAACTCTAGAAAGGAAATGTCAGGATATGAAGGCAAAAATAGATGATTTCAGGGCAAAGATAACAGTATTGCAAGATAGAGGATTGCCTAGCCTAGTGACTGGTACTGGACAACTGTTGTCATATGATCAATGCATCACAAGGATCAACAATTATGTTGAAAATCAGATTACAACATCCACCAGCTCCACAGAAGAAGCAGGGTCTCCCTCTGGGTAGTCTCTGTATGACAAATTAGAGAATTTATTTTTTATTGAGCATGAGATTGATCATCTCTTTGAAGTGCCTCGAAATTTCTACAGATATACTGAAGCAGATGAAACGCTCATAAAAATAAGGAGACATCAGCTACCTCCAGCTGATTGGTGGCAGGCAATGCTGGAAGTACTGTCCAGGTGATTCGAGTATATTATTCCTTTTTGTCAAAATTCAGATCTTAGTCACAGTACAGGTCAGCAGAAAATCAAGCACGCAGGTATCACAGGAAGCATCAATACAGTGACTCATCAAAGCACTCAGACAACAGGCTCAACAAACGCAGATTTAAAGACACAGCTACCGCCAACTTTGTTGATCCAAAAACTCAAAAAATTGTCTGACAGAAAGACAGCTGCCATATCAATATTAATTGCTATACTGATTTCTTTCATTTACTTTTGTAAGAGAGTTGGTGGTGTAATTTATTACACAATAACTCACTGTCTAGATATTGTGTATCCTATTTTTGTATATATATCCCATCATAGAACGTATTGAGGGTCGGTTGTAGTGAAACTCTCTCAGAAGAGCTGCATTGTATATCTCAGACTTTTTGATAATACAAATTACTGGTGGAGTTCCTGGTTCATATACTGTCTGAAGGTGGAAATGAAGGACTGTGTTATGTTGCAGAATTCCTGTGTCACTTAATGGAACAATAAGTTATTCTGAACCATGTTCTTGTCTTTCTATGTATGCAAAAATTCACATATGTTTCATGATCATAGTAAATAGGGAAACATAATAGCTTAGGATATGTTTGAATACACCCTATGCTCAATCCATGTTTCTGAATATGTTTTCTTCTGGATTAGCCATGGATATGAATTCTTAATTGCTCATGTTTAAACTAATTCTCTAACTGTGAATATTGTTTAGGAATTCTTCACTGCTCTTAAACAATACTTTCATTTCTCCCCTTGTTAGCATAGTGGAAGATTCTTAATTTTCTTTCACTCACTAATTTCATAACTTCATTACCTGATCTCGAAAAATTGTTCCACAGATGCCTATCTGGCTTTGCAGCAATACTGTTTCTTCAGAAACATACTTCAGCAATACACAGTCATGAACTCCATTGCCAAATGGCCCAAACTGTTCTGTAACCTATAGCTCAGCTCTGTTTGAATTCACCAACCAACCAAATTTAAAACAAAATCAACACACCATAACTAGCCTAAAATCACCCACCAACAAAGCTAAATTATAAAGAGAGAGCCCTCTCTGATTGCAGGTAGGCTAGGACCTGTAACTAAAAGACTGGTTAGTGGTTACCTCGGCCATATTCCCTTTAGGAAGCAGGGAACAACCTGAGTGATAACATCATTGGCGATTCCACTGGGGAATATTTCAAATTGCCACTTGAAGTACCTCTAAAAGTTGTGACTATAAGTTTCTCATAAAACATTAAGAAAATAAACTCAAAAGCTGGCTCCAAAGAAGAAAAATTGTTACACTAGGTCAAACCCTGACCCTAATCCCCCAGCTGTCTTTGAAAACCCCAATTTAATTCCCAAGATCTTGAAGAAGCAAGAGCAGCAAGGAGAGCTCTCAGATTTAGGTGTTGAACCAGATCAGCAGAGCTATATTCCTACCCCTGCCAAAGTATCATTTTATCCTCACATAACCCCCACTTATCCTAGTTCTTCATCCACTTCCCAAAGTAGCTTCCCTACTCCTCCATCCACAACACACCTTACTCTTGTTATCCCTATTGTTCCAACTGTTCCACTCCTTCTTGCTGTCCCTTTTATCTCTACAAATATGGCTAACAGGTATGCCCCTTTACACCTGCCTGCAAATCCAGGGGCTATGCCCCAAGATTATCAAAGCAAGATCACTTACTTTGATGGCACTGATTCTTATACAGCCCAACAACACACCAAGAGAATGCAGGACTATTTTGAGAACTATGAAATAGATGATGAAGATGTAAGAATGAAAATTTTTGTACAAAGTTTAACAGGGGATGTAAGGACCTGGTTTAGGTCCTTGGTTGCACAGTCTATACTCAATCCTGATGCTTTATACCTAAGTTTCTTAAACATATGGGAAAAGAAGAAAGACCTTTTACACATACTAAGAGAGTATGATAATTTAAAAAGGGGTCCACAAGAAACAGTTCAAGATTACTGTGTTAGGTTCAACAATGTATACAACGCCATTCCTCAGAACCTGAGACCTCCACCTGATCTGGCCTTGATCAAATTCCCTGATGGTTTTGATTCAGATATGAATATCAATTAAGAGAAAGAGCACCTCCAGTCTGGCAGACATCAGATATAGCTGTTCAGTGTGGAGGCAAACCTGATTGCTAAGAGAACCAGAGCTAAAATGAGAGAGAACAACATTTAAAGAGGAACCTCACTTTTGAGCAAAATCTAGATGCAATCATGAAAGGTATGGAGAGGTTGGGAGATAGAGTTGAGACCATTGAGAGAAAGTCCTCTTGGGAAGGACAAACAAGCAACACTACTAGGAATCCCAATTTTAGGAAAAACCAAAACCCAAATGCTGGGAGGACTGGTCCTAATCAGAATATCAGACCTCCTTTTCAAGAAAACTATGCGGAGGCCTCAACCGCTAATGAACAAGTAGAAGACCCCCATATCAATCTAATGGGTTTGGACAGTGAACAACAAGTATTCTTGACACAAGATGATCAACAAGCCCAAGAATACAAACATTTTCAAACAAAATATGGTGAGTCATTTGATTTCAGAGAAGGGTATGATACAACAGTCTATGAAGTACACAAACAATATAAGTTAAGAAGTAGAACCATAGATGTGCCTGAAGCTACCAAACAAACACACACCAAACTTCCCAAAAAATCTAGTGATAAATCTGTCTTAACAGAGTCCTCAGATAAAAAACTCCAAAGGGAAGTCACAGTGGAAGATGTATCTGATACACAACTTCCAGTAAATCCCTCATCTACACCATCTCTTCCAATAGAACTCTTGGGCAGACCTCTAGAAAACAATCACAATTCAAGCATACCTCAAAATAGTGTACCTGGCCATGACAAGGTCACCCAAAACTCAGCAGAGAAAGACAAACTTGCTGCTCAAAATATAAAAGTTCATATGGAAAAGCCTTTCAATTTAGAAATAGAAATTGGCAAACTAAAAATAGCCATTCCTCTTTCTGAACTAGCCAAACATGAGGTCTTTAGACAACAAATCAATAGATCATTGCAAGTACCAGAGAATAGGGATGCAGTTAATATTCTGGATGATCAGCCAGAGCTGATTTTTGGCTCAGAAGTCAATGGCAAATCAGTGGATGGAGGTATCCCTCCATTTTATGTGAGCCTAAACATCCATGAAAAAGTGCTACACAATGCCATGTTTGACTCAGGGGCCTCTCATAACCTAATGCCCAAATCAGTAATGGAAAAACTTGATCTAGACATCACCAGACCCTATAAAGACTTGTTTTCATTTGATTCCAGTCAGGTAAGATGTCTAGGCCTGATCAAAGACCTTTGTGTATCCCTAGTCCAATATCCAGCTAAAACAATTTTAATGGATGTGGTAGTAGCTGACATTCCACCCAAATATGGTATGCCTTTATCAAGATCATGGGGTGCCAAACTCCAAGGATCTTTGCAACTAGACATGTCATATTCCACAATTTCAGTCTTTGGCCAGCCAAAGAGATTATACCGAGAAACACTGATGAAATATGTGGTCAGCAGTCAGGAGAAGCCTCAAAACTTCCCAATCTACTCCATTCATTCAGACATGGACTCATTCATATTGTATAATGCTGATATGTGTCCCAAAACTGAGGTCAAGCTCCTAAAAACAACAGAAACCAAGCAAATAAATGAACAGTCCACTGCTCAAGATCAAAAGATCACTGATGTGATCAACTCAACACGGTCTGTTAATGTATCACAAGAATCACCAAAGCTAGACCAGCCCACTAAACAAATCTGTAAATCCATTGAAAGAAACATTGATCAAGAGATCTTGTGGTATTTAGAATTTGATGGGTCAGTAAACAAACTAGGAGCAGGGGCAGGGGTTTGGATACAAAATACTCAAAATGACCACGCTCTAGGTCATGCATATAAGCTTAACTTCATATGTACAAACAACATGGCCGAATATGAAGCCCTTTTGCTAGGTCTCAAACTGATCAGGAGTCTTGGTGTGACCAAAGTTTCCATTTTGGGTGACTCAGATCTAATTATACAACAGATAAAGGGAACTTTTGTCACAAATGATCCCAGGCTAAGGTCTTATAGGATAGCAGTAACAGACTTGCTTAACAGCTTCTTGGAATATCAGCTCACCAAAATACCTAGAAGCCACAATTTACATGCTCATAGTTTGGCAACTTTTGCAAGCACCCGTAAACTTCCTTTTGGGCCTAACCACCAATTCACTACTGAGATTAAACATAGGCCTTCTGTCCCAGACAATGTAAATAATTGGCAAGTATTTGAGAACGATACTCAGATAAATAATTTTTTGACCATGAAAGAAGAATTCTCAAACTTAAACATAGACACAAGCATTAGGGATGATCAACACCAAATTGATGAACTTAAAAAAACTATATCAGCTGAAACAACAAATGTGATGTTACATCCTACAACCTTTGACTTTGCCAATTTACAGAAGCTAAAACTAGCAGATCTTGATCAAAATATTGAAGAAGAATCTAAGGTAATTCAACTAAAGGATAATTTCTTGCCCACAGGTCTTACTCCTTTAGAAGACAATTTTGATTCAAATGAAATCCCTAAGAAACCAAAGATGCAACCCATAAATGTAGAAATTGAGGAGTGTAATATTGGGACCACTAAAAATCCCAAAATGATAAAGATTTCTAGAACCTTACCTCCTGATAAGAAATCAGAATATATTGAGTTGTTCAAAGAATTTCAAGATGTGTTCGCTTGGAGTTATGAGGACCTCAAATCCTACGATACTTCGGTTATTCAACACATAATACCCCTGAAAGAAAACCAGAAACCATTTAAACAGAAGTTGAGGAGAGTAAATCCAGTCCTTCTTCCCCTAATTGAAAAGGAAGTAAAACGAATGTATGAAGCTGGAATCATTGCACCTATAAGATTTTCTGAATGGA
>APFE030867497.1:77759-102621 GCA_000404065.3 Pinus taeda
AACAACCTATTACCCTCAAGGCAATGGCCTAGCTGAGTCCTCCAATAAAAGCCTCATCAATATCATCAAAAAGGTCTTGGAGGAGAACAAAAAGAATTGGCATAAGAAACTGGTAAATGCACTGTGGGCAGATAGATTGACCACCAAAAGATCTATTGGTAATAGTCCATATGAATTGGTATACAGCCTGGAAGCTGTGTTCCCATCATCTCTTGGTGTCCCTGTGATCAAATTGCTGTAGGAAATACAAGCTGAACCCAATGACATCCAGAGGAGAATCAATCAAACAATTCACTTGCAGCAAACAAGGGAAGAAGTGTATCATAGAACCCAGGTTCTACAAGAGAAGCTGAAAAAGATGTTTGACAAAAGAACAAAATCTAAAGATTTTTTCATAGGAAACAAAGTATTGAAATGGGACTCTAGGAGGGAAGACAAAGGGAAACATGACAAATTTGACTTTCTTTGGAAAGGACCATTTGTAATTCAAGTTGTGCAAGGCAATAATACCTTTTTTCTAAAGAGTCTGGATGGTTCAAATAATGAGGAAGGCCCAGTGAATGGGAGAATGCTCAAGCACTATTATGATCCATGAGCATAGCACAATCACATATTGTACATAAATATGTGTATTTTCAGCATTTTTCTTTTTACAGCAGATAGATAAAGGAACAAGTACAACAAATTTTGAAGAGAGATCAGCAAAATATATCAAAGGTGACATATATGATTGAAAAGTTCCACAAGCAAATTTGAGGAAGGTCTACATAACAGAGAACCAATGATAAACAGTGATACAGGCCAGCAAGACACAAAGTGGTAATTCTTGTACAAATGAGGTCAAAGGACACTACATATAAGCTCATAGGATTCAGATCAAAGGTGTCAATACTAAAAAGGATTCACTGCAGTAAGGATAGAAAAATAAGGCCATCTGACTTGCTGTTCTTGGCTTTCCTCCAGGAAAAGCCATCCCCAAGTGGAGCCACTATTAGGTTCCTATACCAATAGGTTTCATCTTTCATGATTGACAGTGGAAGGGCTAAATATGTTCATCATTGCAAGGCTGCAAAGGTTCCATATTTTTTGTAACATACTATGAAAATTAAAAAATGAAAAGAGGGTATGCCTTAAAAGAATAATCAAAAGGCAAGAAAATCAATTGGTCAAAGGAATAGTGAAAATGAACCCCAAACTGAAGACCGGGAACGTGGCCAGTCAAAATGCCACTACTATCTTTTTGGCAGCTTCACGGTCTGCAAATACTGCTGCTAATCATACTTAATGGATGGCCCAACAGTCTAAGCTGGACCATGCCATGTTTAAATTGCTTGTTGCAGAATAGAGAATGATTCCTGCCCAAACAGCTCAAGCTTGGCAGAAGACTAGCTAGGTAGAGAAATGAAGGAGCCCAACTGCTTAATCTGGGTCCTTGGAAGAAATAAGGGTAGATTTAGATAGGAGGGCAGTCAAAAGAAAAAGAGAACAATCAGGGTCTGCTAATTCAAGTGAACCCAATTCAAATGAAGAAAAAATGTTAGGATTGCTAGGTTGGGTAAGTAGTGTAAGGTTGCAGAAGTGAGGAGGCCATCCACATTTGGCTTATAAAGAGAAGGACTCATCCCATTCAGGGTATTGGCACCATGGAAGAGGTTTGATGACATAACAATGGAGGCATGTCTAATTTCCCCCTTTTCCCAAAACATCATTTACTAACATTCCCCAAGGACCTTGGGATCTGCCCAAGTGTCCTGTTTCACTTCATTCCATGAGAAAGTACCAGGTCAAACTATGAAGTTCTTTAAAGGAAAAGAAGCCACATTTCTTGTGTAAAAATCTTTACTCTCAATTCCACTCATCTTCTATTCCTAAGTTTTACCTCTTAAAGCTTAGCATTTGCCCCTACATATTCACCTCACAATGTCATATTAACAAATAATGTATTATTTAGCTCCCTAAGAATTCCCCTTCCCTAATTCTACAAAGATCTATATAAAAGTCCCAAAAAATCTATGTAAATACCCTCCCCCTAGCAATATAGCTATATAGTCATGATTTGGGAAATATTAATCCATCAGGGACTAATATTAACCCTCCACCACCCTAGACTATGGGTTTTAATCAAAGACTTTGGTAAAAAAATTAAAATCCCATGGTCTCCGCCCTCACAACCCTTTTATTACCCCTCCGTGCTAATACATTTGTTATAATGTTTTTTAAATAGAACATATGAACGGGCACATGCAACTAACCTTAGTCTAACCCTAAGTCTAAACCCCCCGCTCGCGATTTTATTTAACTCATTATTTTAATCAGGCGGGTCCTCGTAGCCATAAACCGCTGTCACATCACATCCACCGCCAACCGTTCGATCGTCGGCCCCACAGATCTAACGGTGGGCGGTCAATCTCACCTAGGAATGGGCGGAGGTTTAGCATCTGGGGGATTGGCGGTTTCACCGCCGTACCGCACGCGTCAATCGCCCAAGGTGTTCGGAGCCCCGCACCCCCTTCTTACAGCCTTACCACTCAAGGGTGCTCCGAGAAACCACAAATCGCCTGTCTCCCCCCCCCCCCGTTGACGTACGTCATACCCACGTTAACATGACGTCAGCACTCTCGTCCGCCGCCACTGCTCCACTTTGCCTCCACGTCGTCCATCCGCGTCCATGCCCCGCCACGTGGTCACCCACATCAGCCGCCACGTCACCTTGCCGTACCCAGGACCCACCGATGACATCATGTTGATGTCAGCGCCGAAAAGCGCCAAAAGTCCCAAATTTTCATAAAATGTTGCGAAATGACCGTTTTGTGTCATTTTCATTGGTCGTTTTGGGAGCGTTGTGCATGCGTAATACGTCGTTTTGTTGCCTAAATCGAGAATTTACTCACCCAAGCTGCTGCCGCCCTCAAATTCGACTCAAATTTCTCACCATTGTTCCAGCTTGACACCTTCGACACTATAAAAACCAGGTATTTGCCACAGTCGACCTATTTCACCCCTGTTTGTGCCATTTTTCTCCTAATTTCCTGTAAAAAATCTTTGCAAAGCTCCTCACAGTTGAATTATCTGTTAAAAACTACCTAAAAACTTGGTAAAGTCCTTGCACCACAAAGCTCTGCAAGCCCGTGCCCTTCTGCGAAATTCACCGTTAAGAAGTGATTTTAAAATCTGAGCTGCCGGCTAAAGTTCATATAGCTGCACACTGATCCCTTTTATCAGAATTCCCTCTTCAAAATCCCAGCTACTTAGCTCCAAACAGTCTGGTTTTTCCACAGAGTGCCCCACAGTTCATCAACCCTTTGAAAAGTCTTTTTAAACTCTCAGAACTACTCACTCCCAAACACAATTCAGTGGGCAGTCTTCAGCCTTCTCACTAATCCTAAGCTCAAGTACTAATCTAGTAAGGTTTAAACATGGCCACTCCATCAGCTCTAGATGTTGCTCCTATTAATCCACCCAGCAAGGAGCTTGAAGCTATGCCTCTAGTGGACAGTGATTTCCTCATTTCAGATTTTGTGGCAGAGAGGAACCACTTGCAGGCCTTCTGCCAGCTGAGGAACAGTCACTTGGACAACAGTGACATGTATGGCATCTGGGAGTCAAATCTGCCTATCTATTTCTTGCCTTCTGTGAATATCTTTCTTGAAGTCATTCACCTCTGTGCTGAGAATTATGACCAAAAACTCAGAGCTGTTAAGTCTCCATTTGGGAGCATACTCTTTTACATTACTCCTGATTCCATTAATCAGATGCTCAACTTCAAGCAAACCCAACTGCTCTACCCTTTTTCCATAAAGTACCTGCTGGCTGAAGGCTCCAAGCTCTCTAGCATTGGGATTGCTGCAGTTTCCAAAACTTTCATGAGAGCAGACTGCCAACCTACTGGGCCACCTCCTTTCCCATATGCAAATTTCAATGAGGTAGGCAAGCTGCTTGTGGACATGATATCCTCTGTGTTGGGTTTCTCCACAAATGAACATGTTGATGAAACTGTGTTGGTCCTGTTATCTGCATATAGCCTTGGGAAGCCCCCTGCTATAAAATACAACTATGCCAAGTTTATTGCCAACAAGATACATGACCAACTGCTAAGGCTAAAAAGGGAAGCAATATTTAAATATTCATCATACATCTATCACCTGTTCATGTACTATCAGACAAATTCCTTCCAGTGCCCTATCAAGAAGCTGGATTCACAGGGTGAGAGGAGGTCTGTCATCTTCTGGTCTTCAGTTTTCCAACAAGTCCAGAACTCTCCCTATTCGTACTGTGAATTCATTGACCAGTTTGTCTATCCAGTCACATGCCTCTTGAAAAGAACTCCTCCTGCCAGATTGTCAAAAGATATGCAGAAAATCTTACAGCTGTCCAGGAATTACAAAATAGGTGATTGGTATTTATACCAAAATCACACAGTCATCGGGATCTATGGTTGTGAGCTTTGTCCTTATAGGCTCCCAAGATATGTGCCTATGAGTTTGTTTGCCTTGGAATACTATAGGCAACTCATCAATTCCGATCTTACACACTTTCATAGTGCCAAGAAGAAAGCCAATCTCAAATTCAGAGACCACCTAGGCCCCTTCATCATGAACAAGAAAGATGGTTGGCAAGAAGCTGATCAAATACTGGGGCAACAACTTAAACTTAAAAGGAGATTCTGGTGGGTCCCTTATGACCCTGAAGGCTTTATCAGTGCTAGAAGAGTCAAATATAGGCTGCTAGCCTATAAGCATTGCCCATATCCACAAATTGAACACTTTGCCAATCAAGATGAATGGGTGCCTGGTACATTAGTAGAGGAATTTACTCAGGAAGAGACAATGGAGCAAACTGTGAAAGATTTAGAGAAGACTCTTGACTTGGATTCTTTTCAGCAGGTCACATTCAAGCTACCAATCCAAGTCGGAGAAGGCACATCCACTGCTGCAGCTACACAGGCCACCCAACAGGCATCTATAACAACAACAACCACAACAAAAGGAAAAGAAGTGATGGATGTACAATAGCAAACAGAGGCAAAACAGCCCAGCACTTCAAAAGACCAAAGTCAAGGGCAAGCCCCTTTACAGCAAGCTGAAGCTCCCCAAATTCCATTTTTGCAGACTCCTCTCAATGAAGAGAGAGGCAAAAAACGAGATAGAGAGGAGCCCACACCTCCAAGTGGGTCAATACAGCAGCCAGAGGCCAAGAGGCAAAGGATTGACTCTCAGACCAAAGAAGAACATATAAGTGAAGAAAGGGCAGAAAGCCAAAGCAGAGAAAGAGAATCCAGCAAGCAGACTGCCACTAGTTCATTCCAGCAGGAGTAAGCTATGCAACAAAGTACAAAGGTGTCCTCTTCCAGGCAGCAGGGCAAGCAACCAGCTGGAATCAAAGGAACCTTTATGGAAATCAAGGCCCAAAATGAACTCTTGAGAGTTCAACTTTATGATCAATTCTTAGAGGCAACACCCTCTAAGCAGCAGAGATTGATGGTAGCATATGATATCAAGGAGGACAAGATGATTTTTACTCATCTTAAGCCTAAGGTTCCAAAGCCCAGATCATCTGCAGACTACACAAAAACAAGTCTAGAGATCCTCTCCAAGGACATGCATCCCATGGATCAAATTGAACTGCACAAGCAAACAGGGGAAATGGTATATGCCACACTTGCAGACAGGGCTATGCTGGCCCATCAGTTAAAAGAGTCACTAAAAAATACAAATACACAACTATATTTGGAAAGGATGTCTTCCACTGCTAAGGACAACATAATAAAAACTTTGGAAGACATAATCATTGATCTAGGACATGATCCTAAAGATCCAAACGGTATTAAGGCCCTTATGAAGAAAAAGGAGAATGACATTGTTGCACTAAGAAAGCAGGCAAAGCTGCCTCCAACCATTCACCCTCAAACAACATAACTTGCACAGGAAAAGCAAGTTGATGAGACCATGGATCTGCTTCTGAAGATTAATAAGAGAATATTACAGATGGAAGCAGAATTGGAAAAGGCATTGCAGGACAAACAAGGGGAGTCAACCTCCCAACCCCCTCAAACTTCTACAACTCTTGGCCCTGCTCCTCCTACAACAGCAGCAGCAGCCCCCCTTGCCATTCCAGCACCTACCACAGCCACATCAGCAATAGAAGCAACATCAGCAACAACAGCAGCAACAGAATCAAGCATGAGCATGGAGGACTTAATGAAAGTTGTCAAGGAACTTGAGGTTCAGGTGACAGAAATTAATGAAGCCAAAGAAAGACTGGCCAAGCTAGAGGCCAGCTATGATAAGTCCAAAATGACAGTGTTAGAGAAGCAAAGAGAGATAAAGGCCTTAGAAACCAAAGTGAAATCCTTGGAAAAAGAATTGCTTCTGGGCAAAACTCTGGCAGAAAACAAGAAGATCATATGGGCCAAAATTGGCCAATCAATCCATGACCAATGGAGGTCAATACATGCAATACATTAGAAAATTGAACTAATAGGCATAGCTCATGTTGAAATACAAAAGGCCAGAACAGCACTGGGAATCATGCCTGAGCAGGGTAATAAAATGATACATTTCCTCAATACTCACACTAAGGAGGAATTGGTAGCACTGGATATAAATAGCAGAATAGACACTATCCTGACAGCCAAAAAAGTGCTGACCTTAAGAAATTTCACACAAACTCTAGGAAGGAAATGTTAGGATATGAAGGCAGAAATAGATGATTTCAGGGCAAAGATAACAGTATTGCAAGATAGAGGATTGCCTAGCCTAGTGACTGGTACTGAACAACTGCTATCATATGATAAATACATCAGAAGGATAAACAATTATGTTGAAAATCAGATTACAGCATCCACCAGCTCCACAGAAGAAGCAGGGCCTCCCTCTGGGCAGTCTCTGTATGACAAATTAGAGAATTTATTTTTTATTGAGCATGATATTAATCATCTCTTTGAAGTGCCTCCAAATTTCTACAGATATACTGAAGCAGATGAAACGCTCATAAAAATAAGGAGACATCAGCTACTTCTAGCTGATTGGTGGCAGGCAATGCTGGAAGTACTACCCAGGTGATCCGAGTATATTATTCCTTTTTGTCAAAATTCAGATCTCAGTCACAGTACAGGTCAGCAGAAAATCAAGCACGCAGGTATCACAGGAAGCATCAGTACAGTGACTCATCAAAGCACTCAGACAACAGGCTCAACAAACGCAGATTTAAAGACACAGCTACCGCCAACTTTGTTGATCCAAAAAGTCAAAAATTTGTCTGACAGAAAGACAACTGCCATATCAATATTAATTGCTATAGTTATTTCTTTCTTTTACTTTTGTAAGAGAGTTGGTGGTGTAATTTATTACACAATAACTCACTGTCCAGATATTCTGTATCCTATTTTTGTATATATATCCCCTCATAGAACGTATTGAGGGTCGGTTGTAGTGAAACCCTCTCAGAAGAGCTGCATTGTATATCTCAGACTTTTTGCTAATACAAATTACTGGTGGAGTTCCTGGTTCATATACTGTTTGAAGGTGGAAATGAAGGACTGTGTTATGTTGCAGAATTCCTATGTCATTTAATGGAACAATAAGTTATTCTGAACCATGTTCTTGTCTTTCTATGTATGCAAAAATTCACATATGTTTCATGATCATAGTAAATAGGGAAAAAGAATAGCTTAGGATTTGTTTGAATACACCCTATGCTCAATCCCTGTTTCTAAATATGTTTTCTTCTGGATTAGCCATGGATATGAACTCTTAATTGCTCATGTTTAAACTAATTCTCTCACTGTGAATATTGTTTAGGAATTCTTAACTGCTCTTAAACAATACTTTCATTTCTCCCCTGTTAGCATAGTGGAAGATTCTTAATTGCCTTTCACTCACTAATGCCATAACTTCATAACCTGATCTGAAAAATTGTTCCACAAATGCCTATCTGGCTTTGCAACAATACTCTTCCTTCAAAACATACTTCAACAGTACACAGTCATGAACTCCATTGCCCAATGGCCCAAACTGTTCTGTAACCTATATCTCAGCTCTGTTTGAATTCACCAACCAACCAAATTTAAAACAAAATCAGCACACCATAACTAGCCTAAAATCACCCACCAACAAAGCTAAATTATAAAGAGAGAGCCCTCTCTGGTTGCAGGTAGGCTAGGACCTGTAACTAAAAGACTGGTTAGTGGTTACCTTGGCTGTATTCCCTTTAGGAAGCAAGGAACAACCTGAGTGATAACACCTTCCGAGAATTACCATTGGCCTTCCAGTATGGCTGTTTTCAACCTGCGTGGTTCAAAATGCCATGATCTCTCTGCAAACGAATCAACCACCAGTTGACCCTTTGCCTTCTTCCTTGCTTGCTTCTCTCTCCCCTTCTTCCTCTTCACTTGTTGAAAGTAGTGATATTAGTAACCAGGTGGCTGAGAAGAAGAAAAAAGGGAAGGAGAAGAAGAAGACTCAATTTAGCAAGGGGCCAACCAAACAACCATTGCTTTGAATGGATCATCCGGTGAAAATCCGCCCATTAAACTTCCCAAACCCAAATTTCCATACATAATTTGTGTGGGAGACCATTTTCATCAAGCTTTTCCTTGCTTTCCTTAGATCTTGAAAGAATGGTCTCCCCATTCACATCGTCTGGTGTCATCAATGTTTGGTGATCATGTTGGTAACACCTTCAACTAGCGATAGTAAAATTCATGGACAAAAGGGAAAGATCAAAATTCCATGTAGGTTATGTGAAGGTAATCATTCCCTTCACCGTTGTCCTTTTCGGATGAAGCCAAAAGAGTATAACCACCCTGCTTCACCACAAAGACTTCCATCTGGTTACAAGAAACTCTCCCTGAATCCTTCTCTAGTTGAAAAACCAACTGACTTAAATGAACTGTCGGTCGAAACCGCTCTCTCTAAAAGTGAATCTTATGAGTCTATACCTGATCAAAGTCAATAGGTCGAGGCAACAGTTGACCCAATATCACCTTCATCTAATCATACCTTTCCCAAGGAGAGTGGAAATGATACCGTTCAAGTTCTCTTTGCCACTTCAGATTCTAACAAACTTGGGGACAATCCGCCTGTTCCATCTAGATAGGAGGAAAACCCTCCAGTTCTCGTAACTCAGGGGGTTAACTCTTTCATTTCTTAGGTACCCCCTCCAAGTAGTCTGGTCACTTCCTTTGATTGGAATCAACTAGCAAGATCTCACCTTCCTTCTTATGTACCTTTCCGGATCATAGTACAAGTTTGTAAAATGATCGTGGCTAGCACTATTATGGATGACGATGCATCAGTGACTATCCTTTCCTCAATTTCTTGGAAAGCGCTTGGTTAGCCACCACTTATGCCTGTTACATAGAATCTGTTAGACTTTAACAAAGGAACTAGTTGACCGTTAGGGATCCTTCCTAAGTTACCGATCACTTTGGGAAGGAAAACCATTCATTTGAACGTGATGATAGTCCCAGGACCATTAGATTACAATTTACTTCTTGTGCATGACTATGTTGATAACATGGAAGCTATTGTTTCAACACTCTTCCGAGTGATGTGTTTTCCGTATGAAGGCAAGATAGTCACCATTGACCAGCTTTCATTTCCCGGTACAAACATAGCTCCAAGTCAATCATCATCCCTAAATGGTCCATTTGCATCAACGGTATCACTTGAATCTTCATTCCATCCACCTAATAACCATGAGTAGCCTTGTGAATGTAACAAAGCTTAGGGGGCATGCACCTAGTTATAAAGATAAGTTTCCTTGTTCGTTTGTCACACCATTCACCTTTGTCTATTCTAGATGAAGTCGTCCTGCTTCACTGCAATGACTTCCATCTGGTTACAAGAGACTCTCTTTTTCATCAAGCTAGAGGCATGCACCCACTTTTTCAACCATATTTCCCCCATGGTTAAAGCTTGCCAAAAAATGAGCCCATTTTTCAATTTCATTTTCAATTTTTAGTTTTTTTATTTCGAGCTTGCGTAAAAATAAAACTCACTCCAAGCATAGTTTTTCATTTTGAGCTTGTGTAAAAATGAAACCGAATCCAAGCATAGTTCCCCCATGGTTCAAACTTGTCAAAAAATGAACCCACCTTCAAATAACTAACCTCTATGATTTCCATTCTATCAGCCTTTTGAACCTTGGTTGTGTACCTCCCATCACCACCATCACTTGGCCAATCATATGCTCTCACTTGGTTGTTTTAACCTTTTTGAGGAACAGTTGCGATGAGTGGTCTTATTAGCCAACCTCTTCATAGAATTCACCATGTTTTGAGAAGTTCCAAATTCATCGGAACCAGTTGCCACCCTAGACACCACTCGTTCCTCAAAAATCAAGTCTCCTTTAAACCCTTTTCAGACTCATTAAATATGGAAAGATTGTCGAGCATCAGCCTTTCCATCTCATCAAAGTGATTGGAAATGTCATCCCTCCTGTATAATTTTATAAATTTTCAGACCCAAGGGATTATCTTATGAAAAAGTAGAGTGCTTGTCTTTTACAGCTCGTTAAAGTGATCGAAAAAGTTATCCCATTTGTATTATTTTATCCTTTCCTCAGACTTGAGGGATTATCTTACAAAAAAGAACTTATGGAGTTTTCTTTTCGTCCCTTTTCAAACTCTATAAACATGAAAAGGACCAAGTTATCCTTGTCATTAAACTCGTTAAAACAATAGCAACAAACTTGTCCATTCTAGACAAGACTAAGTTTCACTATCACTAGACTCGTTAAAACATAGCGATAGGTCCAAAGGGAAAATTATAGAACAAGCATATGTTATCCTCCTCAAGCTTGACAAAAATAAAGAGGTACTGGTTAGCAATGACTGGGGAAAAAGGGAAAATTGAAGAATTTATGGTAGCGGGTCACTCTTGAACATGACACTTTCACTCCATCACCATTATTGAGTTGGGTTGGGTTATTCTGTTCACCGATCATCTCACCATTGGTCTTTCACAACATCCATCTTTTGGTGTTAACGCTACAAATCCATCTTAGTGTTGCCGACATGTTCAAGAGAAGTTATTCAGTTGAGAAACCACAACCAAGTTAATGTCTCATCCACAGCAATACCTCCAACCTTCATTTTTTCATGACCGCCATTCCTGAACCTTGTGTCATCAGTCTGTTTTCACCTCCAGAAATCATTTTCTTCGTTTCGTGTCGTAGATGTGGGATAAATCAAGTCCCTCCTATGACGAGTTGCTTCTGGTCGACATCAGCTCATTATCCAGGAAGTTGACTTAGAAACACCCCTTTTAGTGCTTTGAAGCTTGCATACATCAATGGCAAGTTTCTCACTTCAGGCGACAGGTTCACATCAATGGCCTTCGATCGAAAGATTTTGCGTGGTGTTCGACATCGGATCATATATTCACACCACGTGAATTGTACTATAGTACCTTGAGGATCATTATCATTATCGATGATTCCTCTCGTGTCTATTAACAGCTCACATTATTGGCTGGTAATCAGTTGATGTCTTTCCATGTTTGACTCCAGAACATCTCTTCACATGGATTGACTTCTACATCGAGTGAAGATTGAACGAGTTTTGAAGACCCTGGATCTAGTTTCATCCATCTAAGCTACGATATATTCAGGGATATAAAAAAACATCAAATGTACAAAGGCACTGCACAGATGGTCATCCGAACCATGGATGATGACTCTACATCTGAAGAATCACTAGTCTGC
Source organism: Pinus taeda (assembly GCA_000404065.3). Classification (NCBI taxonomy): domain Eukaryota; kingdom Viridiplantae; phylum Streptophyta; class Pinopsida; order Pinales; family Pinaceae; genus Pinus; species Pinus taeda. Next base: position 89,466 of record APFE030867497.1, read on the forward strand.
ATTTACAGATGACTATCTGATCTATGTACATGAAATGAATTTATAAAGCTAAGCATGGGAGCACCTACCTTAGCTAGATCATGAAATTTATATTTTGATGCTATATTGTATTGTAACTTACACAGGTCACCTTCCAGTTCGAAACCTTGGATCCTCATGATAAAGCATTTCACCCGACATCAATATTTATGACTTCATGCTTTAGGGGGAAACTATTATAGACATATTTGGGCACATCAACCCCAAACTTATATTTCGATAAAGTAGGGCTCATCAAACCCTAAAAAGTCATTTCATACCCTAAAAGAACATAGTTATCTGCTTACATCATTCCCCAAAAGTTCCACCTGAGAAACCATCCAAAAATGGCATGAACTGAACCGTAATAACTGCTCCACTGGCAAAGTGTGATGCACACTAAGTGGTACACTACCCAGGTGCGATGCATACTAATTAGGCCTTCTATAAGGTGTGATGGGTGAGAATGGACAAATTTCCAAGACAGTTTGCTAGGTGGTTGCTCATGGAATCTTCTAGAAACTTCCCCTATGCCACTTGCCTCTCTAAATTCACCCAGGGATGAGTAAGAGATCCAAGAAATGTCCAAGTGGAACCAATTGTAACAAGTGGAATGTCACTAATCAAACCCCATGGATGAATCACACCCTTGCACACATCTATAAATGGATCCCTCATCTAAGAGATCTAGAGGTTGGAATATTGTGAATTACAAGGAAGTGTTGATAGTTTGTAATTAATGAAGGAGCATTGTATTGTTGGTGTGATTGAAGCTAGAAGGATGATGTTGGATCAGAAAATTGGGTTGTAATTCTCCCTTCTATTAATAAAGTTCTTCAATTTTTCCTCCATCTGATTATGCAATTGTGAATGTTATCATTTGTTCATTATAAATCTAATTTTGTAATGTTTATGTTGTAATAGATCACAATGCTTTGACGGTTCTTTGTTGCTGTACTTGTGCAGGTACTCTCTAAGCGGGTTAAGTACGGGGAGGAGTTGCAAGCTCTATCAAGGGGGAGAGAGATCAACAAAGGGATTAAGTGGAAGATACAGGTTGGTTCCATTATCTTTATCTTATCTATTACACATAGAAGAAATCATTGAATTTCTTTAAACTGTTGTTTCTAGGGTAGCGGCCAAACCTACAGGGCTAGTCATTCGACAAGATACTAGTTTTCCCAGAAATAGTCACAGAGGCGTGTAAGTGCATGGACCTTAGATTAGGACTGCACAAAGATCAATCAAGTACCTTCATGGAGGCACTGAAGAATGGAAGAGGAGGAAAATCGATAAGCCCTAAATTATTGTTGATTTGCACGAAGGCAGGATCAGGAAGTATAGACCGACATCACAACCATCTCAAGGAGAAGAAACATGGTTCTTGCAATCCCCCCATACTGATTTGGGTGAGACTTCGGTCTGCACTCCGTAGGTTGATGCCGAAAGGGCCAGTAGTATATGGATTTTCTTGGCTAACTAACGCTAAACCTGGTTCAGGGCCCATTAAGCCAGCAACAGGAACAGCTCCAGAAGGATACACCAGTTAGCAAAAGAAATAATTGGTGGTGCACGTGGTAGATTTATATGTAAGTGCAAGTCATTTGCATAAGATGGGATCAGATGAGATACATCGATGTTATGTTCTTGATTTTTAATGAAATAGTATCCTCGTTGAACCTCATGGAGGAGCTGCGGGCAAGCATTATGCAGGGAAAGCAACAACTCAGATTATTTTGTGCACTGGGTTGTGGTGGCCGACGCTGCATAAGGCTTCTAAAGCCTATTCTAGGGCATGTGATGCATGTCAAAGAGCATGTAGGCCATTGTGAAGGGATGATATACCTTTGAATCCACAGGTGTCATTGCGTCCATTTGAGAAATTGGCAATTGATTTTGTAGGACTGATTCAGCCTCCAGGCAAGAAGACAAGTGTGCGATATATCATCCCCGTGACTGAATATTTGACCATATGGGTAGATTCATGGCTTGTAAAGTACTATACAAGGGAAACAATAGCAAATTTCTATTCGAATATGTGTTGACCATGTTTGGTTTCCCAAAGTTACTGATGAGTGATCGTTGTATGCATTTTCTCAATGAAACGATCTGTGCGTAGAGAGATGATTCCAGGTTTACCATTAGAAGAGTACACCATATCACCCTCAGGTCAATGGAACTTGACACTTTTAATAATATATTAGAGATTTTGTTGACGAAGGTTTGCAACATGCAGCAGAATGATTGGGACATATGTGTACTAGCAGTGTTATGGGCTTACAGAACTACATGTAAAAAGCTTACTGGTCAAACAAATTTTAGCTTGGTCTATGGCATGGAAGCTATCATGCCTATGGAGTATATCGTTCCTAGTCTACGCATCACGGATTTCACAGGAATGGTGGACCACAGAGTATTAGAAGAAAGGCACACGTAGTTAATGGAGCTTGAGGAAGATGGGTTTTTGGCCGGATTCCATCAGAGGGTTAAAAAAGAACGTGAAAAAGCTTGGCACAATCGGCACATCAAATTGCACAAATTCAAGGTAAATGATTTGGTTTTATTATATGACAGTAAGTTTGATAAGTTTCCAAGAAAATTTTAGATGCACTGGCTGGGGCCACGTGTTATCAAAGAGATTATAGATGGTGGAGAAGTTCTACTCGAGAAGTTGAATGGAGACCCATTTTCGGGAAGAATAAATGGAAGTTGATTGAATCCATACACCGAGGATCTATCCCAATGACTACATGACAATAGAACAGTCTTAGCACTCCATGCAGCTACAAGGAGGCACAAGGCTATAAAGTATACTACCTAGTTTGTAGAGCTACATGACAGGGGGGTTGTACGAAATAGGATGATGTAACAGTACAAGAAGAAGCATGAAGGGAGATGCACTATAGGGGGAGAGACTGTGCAACACAGCCAGAAAGTGACCATTACAGTCACTTTTCATGATTTGACTGTCAGAAGACGATTAAGAGGAGTGGGGGGGTGGAATTCAAGGCATTTAAGGCTAGAATATTTGGAGATATACCATCAAATCAGCATTTATGGATGGATTTTGGGGGGAACAATCGAATTTGAATTCAAAATCACCCATAAATAATGTGTGGTTGTCTAGTGAAAAACATTTTGCATCCTTAGAATTTCTATGTTGAGTTGTCGGTTGTTTATGAATCCTTTGTTTTTCGCTAACTTAGTCACCACTTCTATATTTGATAAGTTACCTGAGGATACCTAGTGGTTTATTCTCAGCATGATGTCTAGACTAGGACAGACTACCGAGGTCGTCTATGCCAAAGCCTACACAAGTGAGAGAAGTGGCAAAACCTAAGAAGGTCAAGCAAAAGAAGCCCATGCGAGTGCATGAGTCACCGAGGAATCATGTTGCTACCCAGGCCCAGAACAAAGAACAATCAAGCGTTAAGGATAAGGGGAAAGTAGTCGATTTGGAGGTTGAAGAGGGAACAAAGGACATAGACACCGAGGGGGTGGATCCTATATCCAAGTTGCCGAATTATATCCCTCTGCGCAAGGGAAACATTAAGGTCCCTAAGGACCTAGATGTGGGACAATTCCTCCTCAATACACTCTTGTTACCAGAAAACCTCACTTTGAAGGTCCACGCTTGCCACAAATTCCCCATCTCAAGCTGGAAGACTGGGATATGGAGAGGTTTCCCCACTTGGAACATAAACCTACAAGAAGAGGGCCCTTTGCAAATAATCAGGTGTCATTGTGTTGGAGCCTGGGCAGTGGATTCGTTGAGTGAATTAGTCGAGGTTACTAAACCTGTTGTGGTTAGCCCACTACCACTGCTCTAACATAAACCTGATAGTCATCAAAGAGTTGTGGACCTTGGTGCATGATGGTTGTTTGTGGCTGAGTGCATCGATCCCTATCACTGACATTTTGATCCATCAGATCACGTTGTTGCGACACTTGGGGTTGAATCTGGCCAAGGATTTTGGCGAAAAGATGAGCGAGCACAACCTCACAAAGAAAATTAAGGATAAGTTCAAATTACTAAAGAATCCGCGTAGGTACTCAATCACCTCTATCACTAACCCCATAGTGAATATTGCCATAGAGATCCTTGTGGGAAAAGTCGTGAGGAAATTGTGAATGGACGAGGTTCTGCCCCCAGTGATTTTTTTGGTTTCACAGTGCACGGAGAGCATGCAATTCAACTAGGGGCACTACCTTTGTAGCGAGTTCCTTGTGAACTATCGAGAGGCGCAAGATGAGAGTAAAGCATTCCACTATTCGTGGTTGTTTCTCTCCATTGTGCTCAGCTCTTAGGATTTGCTGGAGGACAATTAGTTTCCTCCCATGGAGAAATATTTGTCGAAGGCTGCACAGTTTGCATACCACTAGGCAACAAAGGAAATTGCATGTGTTACAAAAACAAAAGTCTTCTTGGTGATAATGGAGGTGAGAATTCATATGGACATCAACCAAAAGCCACGGTTGCCACCAACCGTGTTTGAGTAGCTTTTAGAGTACGCAGATTTCAAAACTAACTTCCACCACGTATACATCTGGGCATGGGAGGATCCACAACAAAAATTGTTTTACCTACCTTACCTTGCTATAGAACATGTTATTTAGGAGGTCATCAAATTTTGGTTGACAGATTGACACTCTTTTTCATCTGGCTACGGGCACTAGAAAATCCACAGAAGTAGAAGAAGGAAGCAACAAAGCAGAAGGTCCAACAATTGGCTAAGAAGTGGAGAAAAGAGGCCAAGGAGAAGGCTCGGCTAGAAGCGGAGTGCACCATGAAGCAACAGGTTGAACAAGAAGAGCATGACTCCAAGCATAGTGGTAAGTCTCCTTTGCCCCAAACAGAGGAGGAGGAGGAGTCAGAGCAGGGAAGCGGTGGCCCAGAGGAGTAGAGCACCCCCTTCCAGATCAAAAGGTATAGGGAACAAGGAAAGGAAGGGCCGCAGAAGAAATAAAAAGCAACCAAGCCATCGCTGAACCCAATCATTTTGACAGATGGTGACCTTGATGAGATTGGAGACAAGATCTCCAATACCACTGTAGAACTACTCCAGTAATTTGAGCAATAACAACAGGCTCTGAGTACCATTCATAAGTATTTGCATGAGCTGTAGATTCAGACAACTTGGATCTAGGTAGGCACATGGAAGATCAAATTGCATCAACAAGTTTCATACTGGGGACCATTGAGGTAGCAGAGATGATTCGATCACTGGATCTCTGGGCAGTCACGCTGCCAAATGGAGCCTTGACCATGTAGATGGTCGATGACAAGGTCATCATAAGTTATTTGAAGAATATTGGCCCCAACCTGGCCACATTCCCCAATGAGTACCTTCACACACTACAGACAAGTGTGACAACAGAGTTTAAAGCTCAGGAGCAGCATGCGCTCACCCTCATCAGTGATTATCTCATGAACAATGAACGTATGTTCATTGAGAAGATAGAGGTTGTGAAGGCCAAGGACACAATCCAAGCACAAAGAACTGAGTTGGTGGTTGCAGTGGCAAAAGCATGTAGAATGGTGTCGGAACTTCATATCTTGAAGGACACATTGTTTGAGGCAAAGATTAGAAAACGTGCTACGGGCATGCACAATACCAAAGCAGAGGTGGATAGAGTCTAGTTTAAGTTGAACCTCAAGATAACAGAATTGGAGCTCAAATTGCAACCTTCAACCCCACCAGAAGTAATGGAACAACGTGAAGCTGCTGTAAAAGATGAAGTCACGATGGTGGATACCACCATGGTGGACTGCACTGCGTTGTTTGAGAAAGCTATGGAGGTAGTCACGGCTCTACAAGAATGTCCCACCTTCTAGGTCTTAAATACAGAAGTACGTGAGCTCTAGTAGAAATATGATGAAGTGAGCGAAACAATGTGCACTGTTGCTATAACACAACACCTTGCCAAGATGCAGGAGTTGAAGCAGTTGCTTACATAGGTGGAAGCAATGTAGAAGAAAGAGGTCATTCTCAAGGCAAGATTAGGGCCTTACTGGATAAAACCTACACCTTCTCCACCAATATTCAGGAGAAATTGGCGAACTTACAGAGTACATAGCAGAAAATCAAGTAGGATAGTGTAGGACCAGCCATAGAGATGTTGGTGGAATAGATCAGGCAGGGAGCCACGCAATGCATAGCTGAGGTAGCAGTTGCACAAGTGGAGCTAGCGGACCTTTGTAGTAAGATCTCTAAAGTAGTCGAGTGACTCGAGGGCGTGTCATGATCTTTGTGTTGGGGGCCTATTGCGATGGGATCCTTTAAGGTCAATTCTTGGACAAAATCCCAAGTTTAGGGGAAAAATCCCAAGTTTTCTTGTATAAAGATGAAAAGCCTCTGCAAATTGTGGTCGTGGAGCATGTAGTTAGTTAAATAATCATAAAGGTTTTTACCCTTCTTTATGTAATTTGATTCGGAATTTTAAGGATCTACAGATGGTTCATGGACCATGGGATTGTATAAATAGGTGTGTCTTAGGATGTCTAAAGAAAGTAATGAAGTTTGTCTATGGGAGAAGTCTAGAGAGTTAGCAAAGAAGAGTAAGAAGAAAGGCTCTGTAGCTGTGTGTGCAGAGGCCTAGAGAAGAGTCCACGCGCAGACCCCTGCAGCTGAGTGTGCAGGGAAGTCTTGAGTTTGTAAGTTGAAATGCATATTAATAAAGAAGATCGTTGCATAAATTCCTATGTTTATCTCTTTACTTTTGTTTTATATGAATACGCTTCATGTTGTGATGTATGATGGGTTTATAAAATAATGATGTATTGATGCATGACTTTATACGATTTATATTGTTATATGAACACAATTGATGTTAACTGTTTACACAAAGATTACCTTGTTGTCTGTTGAATTTATCAAACACTTAATTTGATCCAAGTAATTACTGGATTAAGAGTAATCTTTGAGGTGCATAAGTAGCAGACTAGTTTGTTCAAGGTCTACGAAAGACATTCATAGAACTTCACAGAGGTCTAGAGGCTAATTAAAGGGAGTTATATCGATAAGCCATAAAGACTTATTGATCTGCATGAAGGTAGATTTAGGGCATAAAACGACATCACACTGATCTTTGGGTGCAAAAACTTGGTTCCAGCATCCCGCCATACTTCTTTAGGTGAGACTTCAGTCTACGCCCTACGGATTGATGCCGAAAGGCCAGTAGTATAGGGATTTTTCTGGCGCAACTAACTTTGAACATAGGTCAAGACTCACTAAGCCAACAAATGGTTCTGTTGTTGGACCCAATCACTATGACAGATGGCGACCTTGATGAGATTGGAGACAAGGTGTGTGATACCACCACAAAGCTGCTACAATAGATAAAATCACTGAGTTGCTCCACGCATATCAGGACTTATTTCCTACCAAATTTTTGGACTTCAAAGGCATCATAGGCGACCTGGGAGTGATGAAAATAACTTTGAAACTAGATGCAAAACTCGTTAAGAAAAGGCCATATCCCCTTAATCTCAAATAGAAGGAAAAGGTTCACTTAGAGTTGGACAAGATGCTTGCAGAAGATATTATTGAACTGTTGGAGGAATCTGATTAGGTGAGTCCAATGGTCATACAAGAAAAGAAGTAGAAAGATTAAATAAGGATTTGCATAGATCTCGGGGAGCTTAACGACGCTTGCGTTCATGATCCTTTTCCAACACTTTTCATAGATGAGGCATTAGATAATGTTGGAGGGTAAGAGGCCTATTCATTCACTAATGGATTCTTTGGATGCCATCATATTAAGATCGCACTTGAAGACAACAATAAAACCACCTTCGCAATAGAATGGGGATGTTTTTGGTATATAGTGATGCCTTTTTGACTTAAGAATGAGCCGAAGATCTTCTCGCGCGTAGTCATCATGACGTTCAAAGAATTTAGTCACAATTTTTTGGAGGCATATTTGATGATTGGATAGTGTTTGGGGTAGTAAAGCACCATGTAGCTAGTTTGTTCTTGATGTTGGATACATGTCGAAGGTATCAAATTCCACAAAACCTGAAGAAATTATTGTTCTACATCCCTTTCGGAATTTTTATGTGTCATGTGGTGTGCAAGCAAGGACTTATGGTGGACCCTGCTAATATTGTGGTAATAATTAATTTGGAGGCACCAAGAAGTGTTAAGCAACTGCACAAAACACTAGGCTATACTGGATACTATCAGAAGCTCATCAAAAGTTATGCTCAGATTACCACGCATATGGAAAAAATACTCAAGATGGAAGCTACATTCTGTGTCGATGAAGAATGTCAATGCAGTGTGGATGTATTAAAGGAGAAAATGGTCACCGCGCCAATCCTAGTCTTCCCAGATTGGAAGAAGGAATTTCATGTGCATTTGGATGCCTCGAGTATTGTGCTAGGAGCAGTGTTGATGCAGGATGGTGAAGGAGAGTTGGATCATCCTATAGTGTTTGTGAGCAGGAATTTTTCTAAGGATGAAAATAATTATTCGACGATAGAGCTCGAAGGCTTGGCAATGGTGTACGCACTCTAGAATTCCAGACATTACCTACTAGGCAGACATTTCAAGATGTACACATACCATTCTATATTAAAATATCTAGTTAATAAGCCTATGTTGGGGGGGGGAATATGCATATGGTTATTGTTGTTTCAAGGATATGATTTTGAGGTAATTGTGAAGCCAAGGCAATTAAATGCAGGTCTAGACCATCTATCATGCATTGAAATAGGGGAAGAGCATACTAATTTGGAGGAAGGGTGACCTGACATGCAACTCTTCATGGTATGCATAGTGGATAATCACTTCGCATATATTATCCATTTCTTGAACACAAGAACGGCTCTAGAAGGATACACCAGTCAGCAAAAGAAATAATTAGTGGTGCGCACGATAGATTTCTCTATAGTTGCAGGGATTTTGTATAAGATGGGATCGGATGAGATATTTCAATGTTATGTTCTTGATTTCGAATGAACCATTATCCTCATTTAATCTCATGGATGAGCTGCGGGTGGGCATTATGCAGGGAAAGCAACAACGCAAAAGATTTTGTGCACTGGGTTTTGGTTGTTGGCGCTACATAAGGATTCTAAAGCCTATTGTAGGGCATGCAATGCATGTCAGAGAAAGGGCATGCCATCGAAAAGGGATGAGCTATCTTTGAATCCATAGGTGTCATTGCATCCATTTGAGAAATAGGCAATTGATTTTGTAGGACCGATTCATCCTCCAGGCAAGAAAACAGGTGTGCGATATATCATCCCCGTGACCTAATATTTGACCAAATGGGCGAAGGCACAGCCTACGAAGGACTGTACAGGGGCAGCAGTAGCAAAGTTTCTATTCAATTATTTGTTTACAAAGTTTGGTTGCCCAAAGGTACTGATGAGTGATCGTGGTATGCATTTTCTCAATGAAACAATCAGTGCATAGACAGACGACTTTCAGGTTTACCATCAGAAGAGTATGCCATTTCACCCTCAGGCCAATGGTTAATTTGAGTCTTTTAATAAGATATTAGATAATGCATTGATGAAGGTTTGCAATGTGCAGTAGAATGATTGAGACATGTGCGTACCTGCAGTGCTATGGGCTTATAGAACTACGTGTAAAAAGCTTACTAGTGAGACATCTTTTAGGTGGTTCTATGGCGTGGAAGCTATCATGCCTGTGTAGTATATTGTGCCTAGTCTATGCATCGTGGCTTTCACAGGAATGGAGAACCACAAAGCCTTAGAAGAAAGGCTTGTGCAATTAATGGAGCTCGAGGAAGATAGGTTTTTGGTCGGACTCCATTAACAAGTTTAGAAGGAATGTGAAAAATCTTAGCACGATTGGCACATCAAACTACGCACCTTAAAGCTAAATGATTTGGTTTTATTATAGGACAATAAGTTTGATAAATTCCCAGGAAAATTTCAGATGCACTGGATGGGGCCATATGTTATCAAAGAGATTACAGATGGTGGAGCAGTTCTACTTGCGAAGTTGAATGGAGACCCATTTTTTAGAAGGGTAAATGGAAGCCGATTGGAGCCATACACCGGGGATCTAGCCTAATGACTACATGATAGTAGCATACTCTTAGTGCTCTAGGCAAATACAAGGAGGTGCGGGACTATAAAGTACACTACCCCGTTCATAGAGATACACGATAGGGGGACTGCGCGAAATAGGATGATCTCACAGTACCAGAAGAAGCACGAAGGGAGTTGCGCTATAGGGGAGAAACTATGCAGCACAGCTAGAAAGTAACCATTACAGTCACTGTTCATGATTTGACTACCAGAAGACTATTAAGGGGGGTGGGGGGTGACATTTAAGGCATTTAAGGCTAAAATATTTGGAGATATACCACCAAATAAACATTTATGGACCGATTTTAGGGGGAACAGTCGAATTTTAATTTGAATTCACCTATAAATTATGTATGGCCATCCAACAAAAACACTTTCCATCCTTATAATTTCTATGTTGAGCTATCGACTGTTTATGAATCCTCAGTTTTTTGTTGATTTAGTTTCCACTTCTGTATTTGATAAGTTACCCAAGGATACCAAGTGGCTTATTCTCATCATGATGTTCGAACCAAGAGAGACTGTTAGTACGGGAGGAGTTGTCATCTGTCAGAGAGCTGCTCCAGAGGTGATGAGCATGGAGGCCCAAACCTAAGAAGGACAAGCAAAATAAGCCCATGCCATTGCGCGATTCATCGAGGAAGAATGTTACTACCCAGGCCCAAAGGAAAGAAAAATTGAGCACTAAGGATAAGGGGAAAGTAGTGGATTTGGAGGCCGAAGACAGCATGGAGGACATAGACATCAAGGGGGTGGATCCTATATCCATGTTTTTAGATTATATCCCTTCACGTAAGGGAAAAGTGAAGGTCCCTAAGAACCTAGATGTAGGAAAATTCCTCCTCAATACACCCATGTTACTGGAAACCCTCACTTTTGAAGGTCCGCGCTTGGTGCGGATTTCCCATCTCAAGCTGGAAGACTAGGATTTGGCGAACCATGAGAGGTTCCCCCACTTGGCAACAGAGAACTATATGAAGAGAGTATTTTATAAAGAATCAAGTGTCACCACATTGGAGCTTGTGTAGTGGATTAGTAGAGTGAACCAGTCAGGGTTGTTGAACCTATTGTGGGTAACCCGCTACCACCTCTCTAACATCAACCTGATAGTCATCAAAGATTTCCTAACCTTGGTGCATGATGGTTGTTTGTGGCTGAGTGCATGGACCCCTATCATTGACATGTTGATCCATTAGATCATGTGTTTCCGCACTCGGGGTTGAATCTGGCCAAGGAGTTTGGCAGAAAGACGAGTGAGCGTGACCTCAAAGAGAAAAAGAAGGAAAAATTCAAATTAGTAAAGAAGTTGCATGGGTACTAAATCACCTCTATCACTGATCCTGTAGTGAATATTTCCATGTAGATCATTGCGGGAAAATTCATGAGGAAATGTTGCACAGACGAGGTTCTAGTGCCAGTGATTTCTTTGGTTGTAGAGTGCGCGGAGGGCATGCAGTTCAACTAGACACGCTACCTTTGTAGCGAGTTCCTTGCAAACTATCGATAGGCATGGGATGATAGTAAAACATTCCACTATTCATGGTTGTTTATCTCCGTTGTGCTCGTCACTTGGGATTTGCTGGAGGATAGTTAGTTTCCTCCCATGGAGAAATATTTGTCAGAGGCTGCACAGTTTGCATCCCTCTGGGCAACAAAGGATGTTGCGCGTGTTAAAAAAACCAAAGTCTTCTGGTTGTTGATGGAAGCGAGTATTCACATGGACATCAACCAAAAACCACGATTGTCACCAACCATGTTTGAGCATCTTTTAGAGTATGCAGAGTTCAAAGCTGACTTCCACCATGTATACATCCGAGCATGGAAGGATCGAAAGCAAAAATGGTTTAACCTACCTTACCTTCCTATAGAAGACACTATTTAGGAGGTCATCAAGCATTGGCCAACAAATTTTCACACTGTGTCTTATCTAGTTGTGAGCATGAGAAAATCCTTGAATAAGTAGAAGAAGGAAGCAGCAAAGAAGAAGATCCAACAGTTGGCTGAGAAGCGGAGAAAAGAGGCCAAGGAGAAGGCTTAGGTGGAAGTAGAGCGCACTACAAAGCGTTAGGTCAAACAAGAAGAGCATGACTCCGAGTGTAGTGGTAAGTCTCCTTTGCCACAAATAGAGGAGGAGGAGCAGTCAGAGCAGGGCAGTGGTGGCCAGGAGGAGCAGAGCACCCCCTTCCAGATCAAATGGTATAGGGAATAAGGAAAGGAAGGGTCACGAAATAAATCAAAAGTGACCAAGCCATCGCTGGACCCAATCACTCTGTAAGATGGCGACCTTGATGAGATTTGAGAAAAGGTGTTCCATACCATTGCAAAAATATTGCAGTAGTTCGAGAAACAAAAACACTAGGCACTAAGTACCATTGATAAGGATTTGCATGAGCTATAGATTCAGATGACTCAGATCCAGTTAGGCGCATGGCAGATCAATGTTGCATCAAAAATTTTGGCATCGAGGACCACTCAGGAAGCAAAGATGATTCTATCACTGGATCTTCAGGCAATCGCACTACCAAATGGAGCCTTGAACATGGAGGTGGTCGATGACAAGGTCGTCATAAGTTCTTTTAATAACATTGGACTCAACCTAGTTGCGCTCCCCAATGAGTACCTTCACACACTAAAGGCAAGTGTGAAAACAGTATTCAGAGCTCGAGAGAAACACGCGCTCAGCCTCATTAGTGAGTATCGCATGAAAAATGAACATATGTTCGTTGAGAAGGCAAAGGCCCTGAAGGCAAAGGACACAATCTAGGAACAAAGCACCCAGTTGGCAGCTATAGTGGTAGAAGCATGTAGAATGGTGCCAGAACTGCATATCCCAGAGGACGCACTATTTCAGGCAAAGATCATAAAACTTCCTACGAGCATGTGTGATACCAAGTGTTTGGTTGTGTTATATTCTTTCCATGACTAACCTACGTAGTGAACCGGGGGGTTAGAGGAGCCTCCCCTTCGTTGCGTCGATTGTGCAACGGGGGGGTCATAAGGGGGGCAGAGCCCCCACTTTGTTGCACCGATTGCGCAGCGGGGAGGGGGGGGTTTCACAGGGGGGGCGGCAGC
>APFE030867508.1:0-16854 GCA_000404065.3 Pinus taeda
CTACTCGGGATGCAGCAGGTGATCTTGCCGGTGATCCTACAGATCAGCGACGTACACGTTCTCAGTTTGAAAGAGCCTCTTCTTTACTGGCTCAAGCTCAAGTAAATCATGATCCTGACACTTTTGCAGAAGCTTCAGGCCATCCACATTGGGAAGCAGCTATGAATGAAGAATATCATCCATTGTTGGCAAATGATACATGGGATCTTGTTCCTCTACCAAAGGGACGCAAACTTGTTAGATGTAAATGGGTTTACAGAACCAAGTATGGACCGGATGGGAAAGTTGATAAACATAAAGCTCGTCTTGTTGCTAAGGGCTTTTCACAGGTTGAAGGCATTGACTACACTGAAACCTTCTCCCCTGTTGCCAAAATGAACTCTATCCGCCTTGTTTTTTCCCTTGCTGCCTCTTTAAAATGGGAAGTCCATCAGATGGATGTTAAATCTGCCTTCTTGCATGGGGACTTGCATGAAGAAATCTATATGGAACAACCCATTGGCTTCATCCAAACAGACTCCAGCCTTGTATGTCAACTTAATAAATCTCTTTATGGTCTCAAGCAAGCTCCTCGGGCTTGGTATGCCAAAATGGATAGCTTTCTTTTAGAATCTGGCTTTTCTAGGTGTTATTCTGACAATACTGTCTACACCAAGAAAGTGGGCAACTCTCTTATCATTCTTGTTCTTTATGTTGATGATCTTATTCTTACTGGTAGTGATCCCAACCTTATAAACCATGTGAAGTCCAGCCTTAAAAAGAAATTTGAAATTACAGACTTAGGACACTTACACTATTTTCTCGGTCTTCAAGTCTTGCAATCCAAGGAGGGTATTTCCCTTTCGCAGTCCAAGTATGCTTGTGATATTCTTCGTCATTTTCACATGGAAGATTGTAAGCCAGCTCCTTCTCCCTTTCAGTCTGGAGTCAAACTTTCAGTCTCTTGTACTTCTCCTGAAGTTGATGCTACCTTATACCGTCAACTTGTAGGAAAACTCTTGTATTTAACCCATACTCGTCCTGACCTTTCCTTTGCTGTTGGCCTTGTTGCTCGTTTTATGCAAAACCCCCGTGAAAGTCATTGGAAAGCAGCTAAAAGAATACTTCGTTATGTTCGAGGTACAGTACAGTTTGGGATTCATTACAGTGCCAAAGCAGCTCCTCTATTAGTTGGTTTCACTGATTCTGATTGGGCTGGTGACCCTGATGATCGGAAGTCTACTGCCGGTTATGTCTTCACTCTTGGTTCAGGACCTATTACATGGGCTTGTAAGAAACAGGCTGCCATTTCTCTTTCGTCAGCAGAAGCAGAGTATCGTGGTGCCGTGGAAGCTAGTAAGGAAGCCTTGTGGCTTCGTCAGATCCTATCAGAATTTGGCTTTGAGCAGCAGCATTCGACTACACTTTGGTGTGATAATCAAAGTGCCATTCAGCTTTGCAAAGATCCAGTTCAGCATCAGCGCAGCAAACACATTGAACTACACATGCACTTCATCAGAAAGCTCATTCATGACCATGTTCTTGAAGTGCAATATTGTTCAACAGATGATCAAGTTGCAGACATCTTCACAAAGGCTCTCACAGAGGCGAAGTTCACTAAACTTCGATTTATGGTTGGAGTTCAGGAAGTTGTCACTAAGGGGGGATAGGCTCTAGTGCCTCCTTCCTTCTCCTATTGTGTCATATTTGTAAATCCTTCAATCCTATCCCAAGTTGTTCTTAAGGGGGGATGTTAGGATATTCCGACACATAGGAAATAGTTAAGTTCAACTTGGTCTAGTATAGAGTTAGGTATAGAGTTAGGTAAAGTGTGTTTCTTTACCGTTGTACATTTTGTAACTTACAATCCGACGGTCACGATATGTAGTGATCCGACGGTTCATTCTCTCCTCGGTATTACCGACACTTGATCCGTGGCTTGACACCCGATTGGTCCATGAATTCTATTTAAAGCGCATGGAGGGTCATTTGTAGGTTAACCGTGCATGAGAGAAGCTTATGTAAATTTTCATTCTTTTATTAATAAATTGCCTGTAGTAGCCACGTTTGCGCAGGCCGTGGACTGTTTCCCTCTCTGAGGGTTTTAACCACGTCAAAATACTGGTGTATTGATCTGTGATCTGTTTGTGAGCGGTGTCCTTTTGGTGTTCTGTCTGAGGAACTTACCCTGTAAATTCCTATAGCGTGGTGGTTGCCATCAATTCCAAAGGGGGAGATTGTTGGCATTATGATACAGGTGTTGTCCTTTATGGCAACTCACTCAGAGGTATGATACAGGTGGTGGCAACTCAATCAAATGACAAATCATAGTACAACAGGTCAAGAGAGAGGTATACGTAGGTTAACCTTGATGAAAGTTCGTATACACATAACTGAGTAGAACAAAAGTCGAGTATACGTACACACGCAGGTTCGCAGAAGGAAAGGCACGTAAATATTGGAAAACTAGGTTTTGGTCCAAGGTATTTTGGTATTAATCCAAGGTATTTGGTTCGAAGTGTTGACCCCAGGTATTGGTCCTACATGGTTTTGGACCATGGTATTGAGAGAGGCCTAAACCTATATAAGGAGAAGATCATTAGGCCAAGTGGAGTGTATGTGTGCAAGTGATAAATATCTGATGAAGTGTGAGATCTAGTATGTTGGTGATGGGTTTGTGATGCTTTTCTCGATCTGAATAAAGGAGGCACCTATGCGTTTGATAAAGGTTGATGGACCGAGATCTTGAAGACCAAAATATATTACCATTATATGGTATGATCATAAATAGATCTGAATACTGACGCATGCTTTATCCTTTATAACTTATGGTCTGGGTATATCTGAAGTTGGTAATTGCAGTGAAGGTATAAGTAATTATCTTCAAATCTGTACGCGGGTTCTCTCCAGTGAAAGTGCGTGTACATGCTGGTTTGACACAGTCAAGTAGCATATACATTATGAGAGTTGATATTTCAGGTTGTTGTTGGTTCTAATGGTTGTTACAGAGTTCTGGGCTTTGGTATGTGTTTTGGTAACTGTGTTTTGATGACAGGGTTTCAGTGATTTAGTATTGGGTGATTCAGAGATTGATGATGCAGGTATAGTTGATGATTGTATTGCAGTGGTGATTGTTTTGTATTTATGGATCCAATATGAAAATTTATGAAACGTGGTCCCTGGAAGAAAAGAGAAGGTTGTAGCCTTCTGTAGGTCAGCACCTACGTACTAGTACCTCAGCTAGTACAGAGCCAGGGGGTTGTAACTCCCTTCCAGGAGAAACTGGAGAACGAGAGAAGGTTGTAGCATTCTACAGGTAGAAGCCTGTGTACTGGTATAAGACTGCACCAATACATAAATATTGTAAAAAGAAGTTTCTTATTAAAGAAGATAGAGACGAATTTCAGCAGGTGGTTTTCACCCACATTGGGTTTCCACCTTACATATTGGTGTTCATGTGTGTTGCTTATGTGTGATGATCTGTTCTGATTTACTGCTCCTGTTTACTGTTCATATGGTTAATAATGTTCTGATGCACTCATTAAGGATCAAATGGCTGAATCATAAGTTTACTAGATATATGCTTGTTGCATTACACACAGTTGCGTATACACGCGGTTTGCCTTAACTGAAGTAGCGTATATGAATCTGAATATGGAAATGAAAAAGTTATATTGATTTGATAATACTGATTCAACCCCCCCAACCCCCTTCTCAGTATTATTTCCAACAAACTCTCTTATGACTAAAGTAACAACATAACAGTATGATTAGTCTCCAAAAGCCCACCTCTAGCTTGTGGATGGTAATAAATATATAGGAGAGGACAATAGTTTAGGAATTCTTATCTATTTACCAATCTAATCTTGAGATCCACTCTTGATGGGAGGATGATCTCAATGGATAAGAGGTGAAATATCCAAGGTAGGAAGAGATAGGATATAAAGTTATTATCAAAGGTAAATGGTTGTAACAACTCTTCAAAGCTTTTGGAAGAGGAAGTTTTGAGATTTTTTCCCCCAAATTTCTAGATTCAATGAACACCTAACAAGGGACAACCTGCTTTGATCAAAGCAGGTGTAGAACTAAGCAACCTATTGCTAAACGTAGGTCTCTAAAGGGCCAGGGCGCGTTGGGCCTTAAAAACAATAGAATGAAACAATCAAGGTGAGAAAGTCATGGATTTGGGAGATTCATGCTTAGGGCTTTATGTAGGGATGATGACAAGGTGTTCATGGATGTCTATTGATTCGTTTTGTAGGCTTATTGAACAAATGTTACAAAATTCCCTATAACATGGATGATCATTGAGTTTGACTAAAGTTTCATTGCTTAACTGACCTTCCATTGCTTCTTCCAAAATTTGGAACTAGTTTAATTGAAAACAAGCTGATGTAACTAACCTTGATTGCTACAAATTAGCAATCACACATGCAAAACTGAACTCTAACTCCTCCAACTTGAATCTACTAATTAAACTGGATGACACAAGACATCTCACACAAGTTAACATCATCCAAGTTGTCTCTTGATGTGGAAATTCAAATTTTCTCAATTTAATCAAGGCAAAATCAAATTTAGATTTTTGTGTTGTAATTTTGAACACTCGCTCTCAATAAGAAAGGGATTATCAATCACCACTATCTTGCACCTTTGGAACTCAAACTTCCCTCCTGACAAGGCCTTTGTCAAAATATCAACATCTTGTTCCTTTATCGGAATGTACTGCAACAACATTATCCACCTCTACACACAGTCTCATATATGGTGATCCTAAACATCTATATGCTTGGATCGATCGTGAAAAAGCAGACTTTCAGAGAGATTGATGCAACTTTGATTATCACAGTAGATCATAGTTAGATCCATCATTTGACCAAACAATCCAACAAGTATATTTCTCATCTAGATCGCCTCACATGTTGCTTGACTGGCAGAGACGTATTCTACTTTTGTCGAGTTGAGTTCCACAAATATTTGCTTCCTACTGTACCAAGAAACTGTTGTGGACCCAACAATGAAAATTTCACTTGATGTACTCTTTCAGGTCTATTGGACTCCCCGCCCAATTTGCATCTATGAAGCCACACAACTTCATTCCCTATGTCCGTTTGTCCCATAGTCCAAACTGGGTAGTGCCTTCTAGGTACTGTAGAACATGCTTAGCTGCCCTCCAAAATAACTTGGTTGGCTTAGCCATAACTTGGCTCAAATGGTTGATTATATATCACATATCTGGTCGTGTGTTCGCAAGATACATTAATGAACCCACTAATTGTCGATAAACAATAACATCCACTTCCTCACCTGAAGTGGCATTCTCTTTCTTCCATTTGGTCGCTAGAGGTATCTCCATGGGTTTGCAACTGTCCATCCAGAACCTCTAAAGTATCTTGTTGGAATACCTTCCCTAAGAGACTAACAAGTCCCCATCACCTTGCCATACTTCCAATCCAAGGAAGTAGTACATGAGACCCATGTCCTTCCTTTCAAACTATTGTGCAAGGTCCTCCTTGCACGATATGATCAGTTGCTAATAACCAATTAAAATCAAGTCATCAGCATATAAGATAATAATAAAAAAATTACCTTCTACCAAGATATGGTAGTGGTTTGCATCCGCTTCATTTTTGGTGAAGCCAAAAGTAGTTAGATAGCTATCGATCCTGGTGTACTAAGCATGACGTGCTTGCTTGAGACTGTACAATGCTCGCTTGAGTCTACACACATGAGACTCCTGATCAAAAGTCTTGAAGCCTTATGGTTGCTTGATGTACACCTCCTCCTGACCATCAAGGAATGTTGTTTTCACATTCATTTGGTCGATCTTCCACCCCATCTCTATAGCCAGAGCAAGAATTGATCTAATGGATGAGTACCTTGCTATAGGAGCAAAGGTCTCCTCATAATCAATCCCCTTAACTTGAGAGTACTGTTTGGCCACAAATATGGCTCTATACTTTTATATGCTTCTGTATACTACATGCTTTACCTTGAAGATCCATCTCGAACCCACAACTAATTTGTCTGCTGGTCTTGGGACCACTTCCCAAACACTGTTCTTTACGATGGATTCATATTCCTCCACCATTTCATCAACCCATACAAGTTTATCCACTGCTTCCTTGAAAGAGGATGGATCAGTATCTACAACTCAGTCATTAGAACCATGTAGCCAGTGTATCAATCTGGTGACCTTTTGTGCTTGCATTGGTTTGAATGAGCACCCACATTCTCCCTCGCATCCTGCACAAATATCTCAGTTTCCTTAGTCCTTTTCATGCCTTCTCTAGACGGTTCTTCTTGAGTGACTATCTCCACTCTCTTCTCCTCAACTTTTGGTTTCTCCACAACTTATTGAGGTTCCTCCTTTGGAGCTAAAAGCTCCTCTTCTAGTGGGATATGAAGCTCCTTCTCTAGAGTGCATCACATCACCTTTGTCTTCATCAAATTTTACAACCCTTGGCACAACTATCATTCCAAGGGATGAAAAGTACACACAGTAGTTGTGGGGAGTTTCTTTGTAACCCAAGAATACCCCTAATTATACTGTCGGCTCTAGCTTCTTCCTTGATTCTTTGGAGACATAGTAAATAGAGGCTCCAAAAATCTTAAAGTGCGACACATTTGACTTTCTCCCCGAGAAATCCTCCTCCACTGTAATCATGCCAACAATCTGATGAGGAATTTGGTTCTACAAATAGACCGTTGTATTGCATGCCTTGGCCCACAAATGTAGAGATAGGACTTGATCATGTAATATCACCCTCGCTGCTCCCATAATGCTACGATTCTTCCTCTCAGCCACCCCATTTCGCTGTGGGTTGTGTGGTGTTGTCAACTCTCATTGAATACCTTATTTTGCATAGAAATTTTTAAATTCATTCGACACATACTCACCTCCATTATCACTCCTGAGAACCTTCACCTTCTTGCCCATTTCTTTCTCAATCAATGCCTTGAGTTTTATGAAAATAGAGAATGTATCATCCTTCTTCCACATGAAGAAGATCCAACACTTCTGTAAGAAGTCATCAATAAAAATGAAAAAAATAGTTGTGCCTTGCAGTGGAGGCTGTCAAAAAACATCCACAGACATCAGAGTGGATCGTTTCAAGGATTGCATGTGCTTTGTTGTCCTGATCATGGAATGTGTATTTTGAGTACTTCCCCTAGGTACATTCTTTGCATACATCCCGATGCTCAAGTGCTCCTTTGGGGAGGACTATGTTTATTTGTTGAATGATCTTCACAATGCCATGTTGCAAATGGTCAAGTCTTCTATGCCAAAATTCATCGACATTGCGGCTCTGCACCTTCTTTGCCTTTGTGCTCAATGTAGCACAATATTCCACATCTATTTTATAAAAGTTCTTCACACGAACTCCAATCTGCTTCACTTGTCCCATGGCTATGTGTCTAAGGAGTGCCTTTCCTCTGCTGAAGATCACATCATAACTACGGTCTTCCAAAATTGCAATGAAGATGATATTTTTCTTTAGGCCTAGAACAAACATGACATCCTTCAGCCTGAGGGGGGAGCCTGAATCCCTCTAAAAGGTAATTGTACCAACCCCAATCGCGTTATACCTTCCATCGTCCCCCATCTCTATGTGCATCTGCAAATATTTTTCTTCCAAGTCACTAAAAAAGTCTCTATTCCCCATCACTTGGAACGATACACCTGAGTCCAAGTACCACATACTCCCCATCACTATGTTAACCATGCATGCAATGAGGGTAAAGTCAAGATCGAACTGTGAAGCCAAAGCTTTACCTACTGCTCATCCTGAGGTCTCCTTGCTTGCCTTCTTGTGTGGACACTTTGTGGCATAGTGCCTGAATTCATGACAACATAAGCATTTAATTTTTGATATATCTTTCTTCTTGCCCCCTTGACTGGATTTTGGTTTGGATTGGGATTTCTTCCCTTTTCCCTTCTTTTCCTTTCGAATCAATGCAAAATTTTCTTCATCCTCACCCTTGGATGAAGTCCCATCTCTGGTATTTTTCCTTATCTCTTCCTGTAGAAAATCAGACCATAAGTGCTCCCAACTCGATAGTTTCTCCCTCCCATTCACCGAATCTTAATAGTTATTCCACCTCTTGGGAAGGCCCAAAAGGTCTAGGGTTACCAAGTATTATTTAGGGACATTACCACTACATTGTGTAAACTTTCTCAGATACTTCGGAATTGTGTCATTCTTTTGCATCTTGATACTTCAAAGTTTATCCTTGCGTGCCAGCTTCTTGTGGTCACTACTATTCTCGAACAATTTTTTCAACGCTTTCCACATCACGAACGAAGTTTCTTTTCCATGGAGATTCAAGATAATATGATCTCGTACTCCCTCCAAGATTATTCTCCTCAGCCTGGCCACATCTTTCTTCCACTAAGCAAGGTTTTGGGCATTAGATGCTTGTGGTTTTGCAACATCTGCCTTGACATATTCAAGCAATCCATTGTCATCCAATACTACCTCCATGTGGTCTTTCCATACAACAAATTTAGAGGTGCCTTCCAAGGCATACTATAGCCTTAGTCCATTGAAGGTTATCTTCTCAGATCTGAAGAAATCCTGCTACACTGATGTTCAAATTCGGACCTCTGAGAAAAAAAATTGAATTCCCTACTCTAATGTGAATCTAGCTTTGATACCATGTATAAATTAGGTTGTATATTTGAAACTGCTCATGAAGGTTTAATCAAAATCACAAGACTCAAGCCTACACTGCTGCTTTGCATACGTTAATTCACAATTTAGAACAAAAATCTCAGACATGCAAGAAGGAATAACACACATGCAATAAGTATTTTTATCTCGGGAAATCAATCTACTAAAAACCCCAATGCTTGCTTGCATCGATCAAATGAATAGAGATGTATTACAATTGATTTTCTTAACTCAACTCACCTTGCAAGTGCACAACATATCTCTCTACTCGCTGAAGGCATCTGACCCAAACTTAGTCAAAATTTTCCTCTTGAGTTCCTATTTCCTTGCACTGTTCCTTGAGGAATTAGCCCCTATTATTAGGAAATTCCTCTAATTGAATTGCACAATTCCTCGAGCTAATCATATAACTGCATGCAAGACCTGTACACTCAAGACTAGTCTACAATTGATGTTACACTACCTTGGAATCTCCACCTCAGTTGGGTAACTTGAATTCTCTGCGTCCACTAGCTATTTTGGGTTGATTTATCAGTTAATTGGATGATCATTGAGTTTGACTAAAGTCCCATTGCTTAACTGACCTTCCACTAGTTCATCCAAAAGTTCGAACTAGTTTAACATAAAACAACCTGAGATAATTGGCATTGATTGCTACAAATTAGCAATCACACATGCCGAATAGAACTCCAAATCCTCCAACTCAAATCTACCGAGTAAACTAGGTGATACAAGCCATGTCACACGAGTTAACATCATCCAAGTTGTGTGTTGATGTGGAAATTCAAATTTTCTCAATTTAGTCAAGGCAAAATGAAGTTGAGAATTTCTTGCTGCATTTTTCAACACAACTGATGTTTGAGGACTAGGCTTATCATGTTATTCAATACCCAAGTCTGAAAGATCTATGTCTTCTTTTGATAGAGTTTGGGGGACCTACTCTTGTTGCATTTCTTTGGAAACTAGAGTCTCTTGAGGAGGATGAGGAGCTAGAGGAGATTTGTCTCGAAGGACTAACTAAAGATCCTTGGTGGATTTAACCCACCGAGTAGATGTATGTTGCTTCTTTTTACCATTATTTAACCTAGAAGGGCAATGAACAATTATATGTTTTGTATTAAAGAAAGCCCTACATAGTAATGAAACTCGATCATAATTAAGTTTTTTAGTTCAATATAGATATTTTCCAACTCGATTTATTCCAGCTAGAAAACCAAGATTGAGATCCATTTCCATGCATATCTTGGCAAAGGTAGCATTGATTCTCCTATGAGATTATTGGGAGGCGAGATGGAAGTTTCGTAGAGTATACTCAATATCCGGAAGCGTGGGAAAACCCTATAGATGCAACATTATATTTGGAAGTTGCACCCAAACAAGAGTAGAAGTAAGGACAACAATCATTGGATCAAAAGAGGGAGACCAAGGTTTCAAGCATAGATCGCCATTTCCCCCAAACCATGAGATGAAATTAAATGCAAAATCCCTATCTTTAGCGTTGTTGAACTCATAAACAAAAACCCCTTAAAACATGGGTGGATGAAGACATCATGTTTGGTCACCCAAAACTAATATTTTTCAATCTAAGATTGAAGATTTGCAAGCTAAGGCCAAAACCCAAAAAAGGGAAAACCATGATGCTAGATCTAATGAACTCAGCTTCCTCATTAGCCTTCAAGCCAATAGAGATAGAAATAGATGGAGCTTCATAGACCAGAACTAAGGTAGGAAGCACAAGAGATTATTGAAACACTGCATACTTGAAGGAGATAGTATTACCAAAGGAAATGCTTGGATATGAAACGATATCACTAGAAAAGATAGGGGTTCATAGAATTCACAACATGGGAGCGAAGGTCAACTACTGGAATGACAACCACAATGAAAGGAAACTCCAAACTACAAGAAAAATAGCTAGAAGCAAACTGCAAATTCAGATCTCCTCTCAAACATGCTAAGCTCAATGGCACATCTACAAAAGGTTTGCAAACAAGTTCGAATAGTGGCACGACAAACTGAGATGCACGTGAACTTGCAACATTCTAACGACACCTTTGCAATATAATGGTGAAGAGGTAGGGAAAATCTACAAATAATGGCAATAATTAGAAAATATTAGCCTAGTGCATTATTTTAATGTGATATGCATACTATAAGTTATTTCTCGATTTATTTATTGATTGTAATTTTATTAATAAAAATAAAATTACAATATAAGAAATTGAATCGAATGGATATATTACTTTTTATTATTTTTTGAATTGAGCTCACATTATGTTTTATTATTATTATTATTATTTTGAATAAACAATTCATGTTATGTGCCACTACAACATCTCTCCTATAGTAGGTTGTAGAGTGTCTCTCAATGCAATAAAGCTTGTTAATAATTTGAATCATAGAATCGAGTGGAAAATATCTTTTTTAGTAATTCATAACTATATTAAATTAAAATTTAAAATAGTATTTTAATATATTTTCTTCATTTTGTGAATATTTTATAAATAATTAATTTCAGTGTTTTACTTTTTGTTAGTTCGAGTTTTAGTATTAAATGTAGCATTCTATGTATGTTTCCTTATGGCAAGTGACTATCTATTCTCCACTAAAGACTAATTGTGATTGAGCATAGTTGGGATGATTAAGAGGTGTTGGATCCCTTCACTTGGCAAAGGTATGAGGATATGATACATGCTAATTACGAAGTAGAGTTAATGGTGCAAGGTGCAATAATGAACTCCATATAGTTAAGTGATACGATGCTTTTCCTCTCAAGGGATCATCAAATCGCTCAAGGGAGATTCATTCGCCAAGTGTTCATGGCGATAATAGGGGTTATGATGTAGTTTATTAATTCTCAATGGTGCATAATTGAGAAAAATTGTGCCTCATTAAGGAATTATTGAACTGGGTACCTCCAATCCTACTAGATTTTATGGTTGGGTACTTTTAGATAGTAGGGTGTTTGTGAACTCTATGTTACTTGTTAAGTCTCGTCGTAAGATTGGTGGTTCTTTCACCTACTACAGTGTTGGTGAGACAACATTAATTATGGAGATTTTGAGTATTGTATTTGGTAATAGTAAGAAACGAGGTCCCTCACAATCTTGTGTTCACTTTCCAAGTATTATATTCAACATTGTTTGGTTTTTTCAAGATCCACATCTGGTGTATAAGTTTTGGGAAATAATTTCTTACAGTTTAGTTGGTATTCAAAAAAAACCCTGATTGGTTGGGTTTGCTTATGTTGCAAATTCTCATCTCAGTGTTAAGCCCCTTGTTATAGCAGTGGGGGGTCATTGCCGCAAGACTTTGGAAATCAAGGTCTCATAAAGAGGGAGGAGGACCCAATTTTGACACTCTTTCATTCCACTCAACTACGTCGTTGCGTCATTTGATCCATATAAAAAAAGATATCCTTGGTTTGAACTTTTGTTCTCTCTCATTTATCTTGGCATTATTCTTTGGTGCTTTTAGCTCTCAAATTGGGGCTATAGTTGCAAAAAGTTCAAGCTTCTATGGTGAATTCTTCGTTATAGTGTTGGGATCTCTTTTTTTTTTGGGTCGTATTTTTCTATTGTGGATGATAGCCACCCCTTCTCATGACTCCATGCTTTGAATCTTGAGTTAGACATAGTTATCTCACTTCTCGTCTTGTTATCTTTGCTTTGGCAAGGATGGGATGAGATTTAAACTCATCCCCCATAAATTTTAGCCCTTATTGTTCTCTCACTAAGTTTTGATTTGGTCTGCATTTCAATGCAGATGGTCTCTGCTCTATTTTAGGTGGAATGGCTTAGACTTATCTTTATAAGGATTGAGTTGTTCTATGTTCTTCATTGGGTAGTTTTCCATCCTCCTTTATTCGACCCTCTATCCATACTCATTGTAGTTGGAGAATTATTCCTTGAGGGGGAGGCTCTAGTGGTAGGAGGAATCATCAAAGTGCCAGAATAACAACTACTTTTCATGCTAAGATGGAAACAAAGTATTATATTGATACTTACTACAAAAATATCCCTTTAATGATCTGAAGGGAAATTGAGGAAATCGAGAGAGGAGAAATAATTGAACTATAGATTATAGTAGATGTAGAGGTAGAGGAACAAGTTGATAGTTGGATCCTTGGCATAGACAACATGAGAACACGACATACAAGCTATATGCAAATAATTGACATCTTTTGATAGCTCAAGACAATTATGCATAAACCATTGGTTGAGTGATCAGAAGAGCAGTAAGAAAAATTATTATGTGTGGATGAAGTGTAGAGACAAATTGGAAGGTTGGACAACAAAGTCACAACATTTGTAAAGAATCTAGCAAAAATGGAATGCATAGACTTCGAAAAGGAGATAGGAGTACAAACACAATCTAGGTGGACTTTCCTACTTCACAGAAGTTGTTAATGACATTTGTTGTTATGTTAATTAGTCATATTTTGTTTAAGATGTTGACCAAGAAAAGTATCAAACTTTCCTAATATTATGTATCTTGTTTAGTAGACAATATTTGATAGGCTTTATAATCAACTTTAAACCTTTACTTGGATAAAAGCAGTAGTGGTATCCTACTAGTTTGGTTTCCCTGGTGGCAAACGAGTAGGCATGGAAATACTACATTATGTAATATTTTTTGGTCTGATCTAAAATATAAACCATATTTGATTTTTTTTAATGTATGTTAAAGTTTATTTCTAATGTCCCAAATGAGGGTGTTTGTGACGATCATAAAGCAGAGCACCTAGCACATGCTCGATCTATATGACAACTTAGGGGGATGGTAGTGTGGCAACCATTCCTTGACCTCACCTCAAGCCATATTCAATGTAGCCAAAACATGAGCTCTCTCTCTCTCAAAGAATTTACGTGCGATGCATGATATGGACTCAAGCATAATTGAACCAAACATTCGTTTAGGCAGTCTCCCGGTGCTGAGAGGATTCAATTTTTGGTGGTCTAGAGTTATTGTGAGATACAGGCGGGTTCAAATACCTAGAGGGCGTTCGATCGTTCTAATAGTCATAATGAGAGAGAAATCCTGAGCTAGACAGGGTGGTAGGGGACAAGGTCATCAACCTCTTCCCCCCTGACATGCTCAGGGGGAGGATCAATTTGATGAGGGTATTCCAATGAACGTTCGTAGACTTGTGGCTACTATGGAGGCCAAGGAGCATAACAACACCAACAATGCTCTATGGGATGTCAAGAATCTATTAGCCACACATCC
This sequence comes from Pinus taeda, assembly GCA_000404065.3. Taxonomy (NCBI): domain Eukaryota; kingdom Viridiplantae; phylum Streptophyta; class Pinopsida; order Pinales; family Pinaceae; genus Pinus; species Pinus taeda. Next base: position 13,884 of record APFE030867508.1, read on the forward strand.
CCTTTATTCCTCCTCCGACATCATCTGATTCATATGACATGTTTTGAAGAGGAGGTCTCTTCCCACTAAGGATAGAAACCATGTCCACGAGGTCACTCAAAAACGCAACAAAGAAGGCAAAGGTGGTTCCCCTTCCATTTGAACATTAAATACAAGAAGGGAAACACCAATAATTTTCAAATTTCCTTAGTCAAATGGCACTAACCACTATTCTTAGCTCTTGTGGGGACGAGATTTTTGGATGGCCATAGCATTACAAAAATTATCCAAAATTTTCCACCACCTACTAGATGTTGATGGATGGTAAGAAAGTACCAAATTTCCACCCCTATAATGCATTTCTATGCTACCCAGGGTACCTTTGTGTTCCTTTAAACGAACGTGCCATGATGATTTGGGAGGTGCACCACAGTCAAGTCATAGGACACTTTGGTTTGGTGAAAATCCTGGCAGTACTACAGAAGTAATTTCATTGGCCAAAACTTTAACAAGATGTTGGAAAATATATCAAATCTTGCACTGCCTATGCCATCACCAAGCCAACCATTAATTAAAAAAGGCATCTACACTCCTCATCCTACTCCTAGCCAACATTGGGAATCCATCTCCATGGACTATATGTCTAGCCTTCCTTCTACAAGTCATGGTAACGCCTATCTATTTGTGTACATTGATAGATTTTCTAAGATGATTGTATTGATGGCTTGCAATAAGAGCATCACAATAGAAGACACTGCCAAACTCTTGTTTGAATTATTGTAGGTACATTTTGGGATTCCACAAACCATTATATCACATCTAGATAGCATGTTCATGAGCACATTCTAGTCGAGCCTCTCGTCATTATTGGACATTAAGCTCATCAAGTCAAGTGCATTCCATCCTTGGGCTGATGGCCAGACAGAGATTGTCAATAGGACGATAGTGCACATACTATGCATGTACAACTCCAAGCATCCACACACATGGGATGAGAGTATTCCATATGTGCAACACAACTATAACATAGCTCTCCATACCTTAGCTGACCACAACCCCTTTCAAGTGGGCATGGGATTTCAACCATTGTGTCCCATTGATGTTGCAATGCCTCTTGTGACTGCACAGGAAAAATTTGTACATGTTCTGTCTAAAACTTATAAAGCCCCCAGGTTTATTGAACGCATCCAACACATTCGCCAACAGGTTCATGATATCTTGGGCAAATCCAATTCCAAGTACAAACAATGTCATGATCGACATTGGGTGCCAAATAAGTTTCAAGTGGTCAACAAAGTGTGGTTGCATTTGTACAAGGAATGCCATACTGGAGCCCATCGGAAGCTTCGACCATTCCAATATGGGCTTTACACCATCTCTAAGGTTGTGGGTGACAATGCTTTTGAGCTCAACATTCCCCCAATCCTTTTCCTACCCCCTGTGTTCAATGTGGACCACCTTTGACCATACTTTCCACAATTGTTGGACACATCAGACTTTGTTGAGCAACTGACACCAATGAAGCTCAACCCAAAGTGCATTGAATAGGCCACGACTGAATGGATTTGGACACACAAATTAAGAACACTCGCCAACATAGTATCCAACTATATCGAGGTTGTCAAATCTGGCCAACTCTTGCACCAAGGCAATTGGCTCACCAGGGTCCAAATTCAACAGAAGTGTCCTCATCTCATGGAGACACTCAATGCAATGGGGACCATTACTTCCTAAGGGTGGATGATTGATCTAGGTGGATATCGGTGGCCATCCTCCTATACCACTTTGATCTCGAACACTATTTCCTCTAAGTTTCCTAATTTCTTGCACAATTTACTATTTTTGGTAGTTTTTCGGGCCCTAAGCTTCCAGAGTCGTTTTGAGGCCCTAAATGGCGGTATTTTAGAAAATGGGCAAACCCATAGCAGGTGGCAAGGGCATATAGGTGAAATTTATTGTCCTCAAGTATATATTTCTAACAAGGTATCATACGCTCCAAACTGAGATTGTATGCCAAAGTTACGGCCCCTAGAAGTTGATGTACCAACTAACCCCAATGGGGCCCACATATTTTTGGTGCTTCATCTCCTAAGGTTAGGCTTTTGGATGTTATGTTTTTCCATTGTTTCTTGATGATAAAAGGCCTGCAAGCCTGATTGTAGCACAATTTAGAAGGCATGCAGTCATCACATCTCTTCTCAGAGATAAACTATCATCACTCGAGCAAATTTGTTTCTCTTATTTATGTAAACAATTTTCAACAATTGTTATTTATTAATTGAAGTTATGTTTCGTTGTATCTGTGTGTTTTGGTTTTCATCTGTATTTTCTTAAATCTAAATCAAAAGGTCAACTCGAAAAGGTCTTAGGGGAGTTAGCTCAGCCCAAATCTGACCAAGATAAGGCCTAACCCCACCAGGCATGATGAATTTCTAGGACCTTTTACTCTTAGAGGCTTTCATTTGAATGTCACTTTGATACTCTAGACTCTCTAGTTTTTGCAATGTTATTTTTGGTGTTGTTGTCATATGGTTAATGTCTTGCACCTAAACTCATTGGGAGACCATCTGGTTTCCCTGTCATGGGCAGATGATTCTCTCCTCATTACTTCTTTGTTTTTTGTGCTACTGCTCACACTGAGACTCAAAGCTCCAGGGGAGATTAACTGGTTTCCCTTTCATGGGTAGGTAGTCTCCACATGGTTCCTCTATCCAAATGTTGCTCCAAAACACATAAATTTCTAGTTCTTCAAGTCTATATGATAATATAAATTTTTTTACTTGCCTATGAAAAAAAAAGTTTAGTTCATAATGATTAAAAGTAAAAAAATATAACATATGGGAAAGTGTTGAGGGTGGGAGCTACTTGTGGGGGTTACATTTTTTCAAAGAGCATCCATCATCCTTAAATCAATAGTAAGATTAATGGTGATGAAGTGGATGAAAATAAGTTTAGAATAGAGAGAGAAACGAGGTAAATATAATTAAATAAT
>APFE030867515.1:19260-33517 GCA_000404065.3 Pinus taeda
CAGTGGATTGAGATTGCCAATGAGGATTGCGTAGTGCAACACAAGGGAAATACGAGTTTGGATCAGCCATTCTCATCTATTCTCATGCAGGATTGCGCAGTGGAAGCAGGAAAACAACGGAGGAGATTTAAACCTGTGACTTGATTCATATCTGAGCTAGTTTGTGTGTAACAGGTGGAGATAGTACTGAGTACTTGCGAGGAGTATTGTACTATGTATTGTTACATGTTCTCTATCATCATCATATACAAATAGTTGAGGGGTTTTCAGCTGTATGCTTTCCCCAGTGCCTACTGTGTTGATATGTGTGATTGATGTTTCAATGTGCGCATGCGATTGTTTCTTTAATTCTGCAAATTGATGATCAATAGTAGAGGAGGTTATGTATTATGCATGCATTCTGCAAATAGTGTATAATCAGGATAATCTCTGTGAATAAGTGTTATATTATTCAAAATTTCTACACTCTTCACCTCCCTCATTACTCTTGAGCTTCCACTATGACTTTTCAAATTCCTATATGACCTTTAAGCTTCCGCATTATTGAAAAATGGGTAGCTAGGCCAGGTCTTCATAAATATGAATTTTACTTTTGATTATTGTATATTGTAAAGTGAAAGAAAAATTATTATTGTTATTTTGAAGCATGGGTTTCATGCTCAAGGTCTTTTATTTTAGAGGTCAAACACCCATTGAGTGCTTCTAGGGTTTGTCCTTAGTTAAGAGGTCAAAAGAGTTATTGTCATACGTTGAAGACCCCATTGGGCACATTGTAACTTGTAAAAAGAATTATTTTTGTATTTAAAAGTGTCAAAATACCCTCCAAGACCAATTCAGCCTTCCAGCTAAGAAGTCAAACTAATGTGGGGTACTTTGTCCACCTTGGAAGCCTATATATAGGAGGGAACTCGACCTCCTATGGACATAATTTATTCTATCATCAAGAAAAATAAGGAGAAGAAGAAATAGGCTACCAAAGGAAGAAGAAGGACGAAGATCAAGTGATTAGGTAATTTCTCTCTCCCTCTCTTTTCACATGTGCAAAGGAGGGAGACTAGGATTTCTACTGTTGGGTTAGGGTTTTGCTTCTGTAGGATTGAACTTGGAGAAAGTGCAGAAAGAAGGTCGACAGAAGGCTCCCTAGGTCATACTTGATGGGTATCCAAATTAGACATAAATTAAGGCCCATCTGACCATTTGTAAGCAAATTAAACCTCTCTTTTTGCACTAGATAATGCATTTTTAACTTTAATATGTTCATTAGGAAGGTTTATGGATAATTGCATATTTGTGCCTAATATTATTTATTTTTGTGGAATATTGTGAGAATATTGGGCATATTATGAAGATTTGGAGGTGGAGATAATTTAGGGACTTGCTCCCTACTGCAAAAGTATCAATATTAAATAATAAATAAAGAATATATTATGAAATTATTTCACAAAATGTATTCCCTTTTATTTAATGCAGATTCCTAGTATTGGGAACCAGATCCACTATTTGAGGGATTATGGTGGGGAAAGCTTCATCTTTTCATGGGGAATGCTTCCTTATCATTTTGTATAAGTACCAAGTCGAATTTTTCTCTAGGGGTTGATTTTTATTAGTCTTCTTGTCGAGAGATCTCGTATTTTTGTAGCTCCACTTTCATTTCTTACAGTGATGTAATTGTATTGATGGAAATAATGAAGATTGGTGCCATGTTCAACTTCTAAATCTTGGTCTCATTCATAGGACTCTAAGTTTCCTTGGGCTTGTCCATCCTAGGAGCCTCAAAGCCCTTTTGTATCATTTACTTTTCTTCCTTTCATTTCTTGTTCACATGTATCTCTTGTTCTTGTTTTTTTCTTTCTATTTCCACATTTAGTATTGGTGATTTCTTGTTGTAGGATTGGGTTAAATGGTTGAAGCAAGTTATTTTGAAGGATCACAAGCATCATTTAATCATTGGAACAACTTTGGAAGGTCATAGTAATCGTTGAGCTACTTAGATTAGTTTGTTGATTCCCAAATCCAGATTTTTGGTAGTCCCTTGTGACAAATAATAGTAAATTCTAATATTTTTTAGAGCATGCTAACAAGCTTCAATCGAGTTGATTCCATTGGCATTAGATCACAAAAGCATTTTATTTAATAAAAAAAATGACCCCATTTCATTTCACTTGATTAGGTTAGGCATTTGATAAATTTACTAGCTCACTAGTTCTCAAATTTCTAAATTTTAGACTAGAAATTTTCTGCTATTTTTTAGCATGGGTTAACAGAGGTATTTATGGGTGATTCCACTTGGAATGGAGACCTAATACATCCTAGTCAATAATTGTTTTTTCTCATCTAATTTGGATTTTATTTGCTTGGTCATTCGATGAATTATAACTTCCTGTAGTAAATCTGTAACATCTTGTAGTTTCCTGTAGTACTCTTCTAGCCTGTATATACTTGCCTAGATTTGCTCAAAAAGATTGGTTTTTGTCCCTTAGGGTGAATCATGACCCATGGGATCTAAATCAATGGTTGAGGAAGAATAAAAACCAATTAGGACATGCCATTTTATAATGTAGATTACGCTTATTTATTTGAATTCATGCTCTTAGGATTTGAATTACAATTTGTTGTTCTTGCTTAGGATTAATTTCTTTTCCAAAGTAAAATTTCCATTTATGAAATTAGTTTAGGATTTGATTTCCTTACATTCACTCTAGTACATCATGACATCAAATGAAGGACACATGGTATGCTGCACATATAGTGCCGATACCTCTTAAGTTTATACGAGCCCTGGGTTGATAATTAAAGTTGATAATCTTGGAAGTTGCAACATTCTTGTTGCAATACCAAGGCTCATCACTTTTTGGCGCCGTTGTCTGGGAGGTGTCAAAGCATGCATTGTTTTCTTCCCTAGTTGTTTCATTTATTTTAATTTCTGCAAAAACAAAAAAATTGCATTACGCATATTTCATTGAAGAACAAAAAGTTAGATTCTATTAGCATTCCCATTCAATTTTTTTAAAGACAAAAAATACTTATCCAACGCCAACCCCACCACCCCCCGCCCCCATTTAATCATGTGGTGCAGTAAGAGCCACATCACCATTCATTATTGTAGGTAGAAGAAGAATATATGAAAGAGATGATAGACGAAATGGATGGAGATGATGCCAATGAAGAAGATCCTATTGGATTTCCCATTCAAGATACTGAGATCAATGTGCATAGAAAGAACATCCCTCCATCTTTTCTTCCAAAATTCCGTGTTATGATGCCAAAGGATCCAGAAACCTTTCTCTTTGAATTTGAAATTGTTTGTAGATCTTATGGTCAATTATTAAACACTCAAAAATTGAGATTGTTTTACGGTGACATTGAAGGATAGAGCTCTTAAATGGTTCATGAGTTTAAGGACTAATTCAATAAGATCATGGAATGATATGAAAAATATATTTATCGAAAAATATAACGATCATGATCTTAAAGAAGAAATGTTTAGAGTGAATAAAAAAGAGATGAGAGCATTGAGGATCTAATAGAGAGGTTCATGTATAATGTTAAGAGAGGAAGTTACATCATTTAGAATCCGACACACTAAAAATCCTCTTACTTAGAATAATTAGGGATGAGTGGATTGATATTCTTTATCTCATGAGTATAGGTGATGTATACCAATTATCATTGGAATAAATTTGTGAAACATGCAACAACATATCAAGAGGAAGGGCTAGAGTAAGTAAATCAACATCAAGATCGGTAATTCAAGCTAAAATTGGAAATTTGTTTGATGATTTAAAAATAAATAAATTGTTAGCAATCTAACCTGACAATTACAAATGTTAAGAATGCAAGATGAGGAAAAAGAAGATGTTGATATTTGTGTTGTCCATGCAGAATCACATGCTATTAAATATCACCCCTCATTACCAAGGTTGAAGGAAGTTTACCAAGAGGACAATGGAGCAAGTCAATTGCCAATGCAAATATGTTATATAGCTCCAAGAGGACCATGGTAGCCTATTCAACCTGATATGATGCAAGAGCCTAATTCACAATTTCAAGATTATGCACATCCATCTCAAAGTAATTGGAGCACGCCCTTTCCTTGGAAACCTTGGCCATCTCAACCCCAAAACCAATCTTGGCAACAAGGTTGGAAAGGAACTTATGGGAGCCATCCACAATATCCTCAATATTTTCCTCAATATCCTCCATACCCAAATCCATGTTATCCCTACCATTCACCTCCACTACAACCACAACCCCAACCACACCCATCTCAAATATCCACTCCCACTCAACTACCTGTACCACCGTTTCCGAACCCACACAATGAAGTCGCTCAACCCACTTACAATGCTGAGGTACAACACTTCCAAACACCTCCTCTTGATATAAATGGTATTAATCTTAGCTCAGGAAGAGTATCACAAAAAGATATTCTCTTGATGTCATTGAAGGACAACATGCAGAAAAAGAAGATTCCAATGAGAAGACCAAAGAATCATGGGATGCACTTGACAGAGTGCAGAAAACATAATCATAGATTGGGAAAGTGCCCTCATGTTTACCATTAGATCCTCTATGTGTTCAAGAGAATAATCAACAAAAAGAAGAAGATCTGAATTCCATGGAAGAAGAAGACATCCAAGATGATCCAAATCAGCAAGTGGACCAGGGGCATCACAACTTTATTGAAATATGGTTCCAGATAGTCACTAAGTTGCAACAACACTCTCTTCTTCAACTATGCTTGATGTCATCAAAGTAAAAGAATTTGGTCTCTTACATTCAGGTACATGTCAAATAATATGTTTCGATCCTACACATGATTTTATCTGTCATCTATTTATGCAAGTGGCTCCATTGGAAGTATTCCTACAGTTGAAAATGATTTTGTCTTTTCAAGTAGAGTACGATAGGAAAATAAATAAAAAATGAAAAACAAGAGAAAAAATAAAATCTTAGGTGAAAACCTCCTTTGAGGCACCTGAGATTGGCTCATTGATTGAAAACCTCCATGAGGCAGTCAATGGGTTGGAAAAAAAGAGAAAAAAAGAGAAAAAGAAAATATCCTAGGTGAAAACCTCCTTTGAGGTGCCTAGGTAGACCTACTAGTTGAAAACCTCATTGAGGCGGTGAGTAGGTTTAGAAGAAAAAAGATGAAAAAATAAAAATCTTTACTCCATGTATCTCTCTTTCATGAATGTAGGTGTTCTCCAACCTTTGCAAGCAACAAAAACAAGTTAGCCACCAAAAGAAAAATTAATCAAAAGCCTAGTCAAAGGAAGTCAAACTTGGAATTTCTCCTCCTTTGCTCAGATGCCCCAGAAGGACCAAGGCCATGCCAATCCATCACCCTCGTCTATTTCCACCATCCACTCATCATTCCCAAGCTTTTACCACTCATTTTCCTTGCTGTCTTCAAATGCTATAGGAAGATCCTGTAGTTACTACAGGAAACAAAAATATTTAGAGAAAAAAATTATTTTTGTCATATCTTTAAAACCATAAATCTCTTTGCCAAGCTGTTTGAGGGGGGGATATATATGGATGATAGTAACATTCCTAAGCAATTTCAGCAAATTCTGGTGCACACTTTTTGAGAAATTGACTTCCATCACCTACAACCATTTTTTAATTTTCTCTAAATTCGTGCATCCATTTGCAAATATGTTTCATGGGGAGATGCATATGGATGATGGTAACATTCCCAAACAATTTCAACAAATTCTAGTGCACAGTTTTTGGGAAATTGACCTCCATCACCTGCAACCATTTTTAAATTTTCTCAAGGTTCATGCATCCATTGGCCAAAATTTTTTATGGGGAGGTGAATAAGGATGATGGCAACATGCTCATAAAATTTCAGGTCAATCCATTCTACCATTTGGGAGATATGGACAAAACAAGTCTGCTACAAGAGGTTTTTCTGAATTACCACAGGAAGATCTTGTAGTACTACAGGATGACCGAGAAGAAGCTAGAGGAGGAAAAGGGGGCACACCCTCCCTAGGAAGTAGTCCATCCACTCCACCATCAAAAGATTTAACACTGGAAAGAAAATTGCACATAAAAACCTTATCAATCAAAGAATCAGGAAGCTATGAAGACCTCTACAGAAGCAAAAAAAAAAATTATCACCTCTAGGGAATCATGGACCGATCATCAACTCAATAGCAGTATGCATGCCTCTCCAACAACCATCAGGTAGGTATAGGTATGCAATATTCTTGATCTCTTCTCTTGAGTATATTATAGTTAGAAATTTGTTGTCAATGCATGAGAGGTGAAGTTTTATAAAGCTAAGGATGGGTCAATAGTCTTAGCCAACCTCAACTAGTTAATTGCAATTAACTCCCTCACTCATGCAATTTGGAAAATCCAAATTAGGAAGGTTGATGATTTTGAGGAGTGGGTACAACAGTTAAAAGAAGAAATTTGTGCAAAGGCCAAGTCACCAAAGTAATCCATGCCCTCCATCTACTTCATATCCACTATCTATCCATTATTCATCCATCCCATTTCATAAGAAAAAAGTAACATTTTTCAAGAACAAACCCTACACTCTATCTCACCTTGAAAATTTCTTGAAAAAAACACACAGAGCACATCCTCTCCATTTTCACAAACCTACACTACTTCCTTTGAGCCCTATCATGATCTTCCAAACCCTCTACATCATTTCAAATCACTCCCATATAGTTAGAAGACCCTGAAAGAGAAGGATTAATTGCTACAGGAAGGAAAAATGCTGTTACAAGAAGGAGGAAAGGAACAAATTGTGCTAAAAACCAAAATGGCAATGTTTAACAGAGACCTAATCAAAATAAAGAACTCTGAAGCTGATTAGGCAATCATCTAGGCCACAAAATAGAAGAATAAGGAAACAAAATGCAATAAGGCATTCACCATCAAAATATAACTCAAACTGCAATGATGAAAAGAGGCTTTCCAAGGGGTCTCTAATCTCTTTCTAGCTTTTGTGCAAGGCCTAAAATATGTTATATAAAGGGGAGAGAGGCATGGAAAAGCTAGTCAAAAATGACATTGAGGGGAATGGAAGTCAAGTTGAGGGCCTACCCTAGGCTCAAACTATCATTTCTGCTCAAAATAGGTGTAAACAGGCTCTTACAGGGTTTCCTGTAATTACTACAGGAATTACTACATGATGTCCTAGTTTACTACATAATCCGATCTAAGGGCATTTTGAGGGTTCCAGAGGTCTCTAAATGGTGGAAAATGGTAGTAGGAGATTGGAAAAGGATGTGGAAAACATTACCAAACCAAAAAATATTAAAGAACCCATCTTGCATAAGGTGAAAAAGGCAGGAATGTACAAATTAGGGAGGCCAGCAGGGCCATGAATGAGGCACAATGAGGTCACTAAGTTTCTCAGAGGATGAACACCACTTTTAGCAGGGGGTATGATGGGCCTCCAAATTAGGCATAAATTAAGGCCCATCTAACCATCCTTTAGCACATTAAACCTCTCTTTTTGAATTAGATAATGTATTTTTAACTTTAATATGTTCATTAGGAAGGTTTATGGATAGTTTCATATTTGTGCCTAATATTATTTATTTTTGTAGAATATTGTGAGAATATTGGGCAGATTATGAAGATTTGGACGAGGAGATAATTTAGGGACTTTCTCCCTACTACAGAAGGATCAATATTAAATAATAATAAATCAAGAAGATATTATGAAATTATTGCATAGAGTCTAGAGCTCCAATGATTGAGAAAATCTAAGGATGTGTTCCCTATCATTTAATGTAGATTCCTAGTATTGGGAACCAGATCCACTATTTGAGAGATTTTGGTGAGGAAATATTCCTCATTTCATGGGGAATGCCTCCTAATAATTTTATATAAGTACCAAGATGAATTTTCCTTAGGGTTGATTTTTATTAGTCTTCTTGTGTAGTGAAATCGTATTTTTGCAGCTCAATTTTCATTTCTTGTAGGGATGTAATTATATTGATGGAAATAATGAAGATTGGTGCCATTTTCAGCTTCTAAATCTTGGTATCCTTCATAGGACTCTAAGTTTCCTTGGGCTTGGCCATCTGAGGAGCCTCAGAGCCCTTTTGTATCATTTACTTTTCTTCCTTTCACTTCTTATTCACATGCATCTCTTGTTCTTGTTTTTTTCTATTTCCACATTTATTATTAATGATTTATTGTTGTAGGATTGGGTTAAATGGCCGAATTAAGTTCTTTTACAAGATAAAAAACATCATTTCATCATTGTAACAACTTTGGAAGGTGATAGTAATCATTGATCTACTTGGATTAGTTTTCTTATTCCCAAATCTAGATTTCTGGAAGTCCCTTGTGGCAAATAACAATAAATTTCAGCTATTTTTTAGAGCATGCTAATGAGATTCAATCGAGTTGATTCCACTTGAATTAGATAAAAAAAAATCTATTTAATAACAAAATTCACTCCATTTCATTTTCACTTGATTAGGTTAGGCATTTGATAGATTTACCATCTCACTAGTTCTCAAATTTCCAAATTTTAGGCTAGTAATTTTCTGCTATTTTTCAGCATTGGTTAACAGAGGTCTTTTTGAGTGATTCCACTTGGAATGGAGACCTAATAAATCCTAGTCAATAATTTTTTTTTTCCCATCCAATTTTGAATTGATTTTCGTGGTCATTCGATGAATTATAACTTCCTGTAGTAAATTTGTAACATCTTGTAGTTTTCTTTAGTACTCTTCTAGCGTGTATATACTTGCCCATATTTGCTCAAAAATATTTGTTTTGGTACCTTAGGTTTGAATCATGACCCCTAGGCTCTAAATCAATGGTTTAGGAAAAATAAACACCAATTAGGACATGCTTTTTACAATGTAGATTAGGCCTATTTATTTGAATTCATGCTCTTAGGATTTCAATTACAATTTGTTGTTCTTGATTAGGATTAATTTCTTTTCCAAAGTAAAATTTCCATTTATGAAATTAGTTCAGGATTTGATTTCCTTACATTCACTCCAGTCCATCATGACATCAATTGAAGGACACATTGTATGTTGCACATATAGTGCTGATACCTCTTAAGTTTGTACGAAGCTCGGGTCGATAATTAAAGTTGGTAGCCTTGGGAGTTGCAACATTCTTGTTGCTATATCGAGGCTCATCAATCCTCAAACCCTAGAAAAGGAGAAAGTCAAGTGAAGGTGTCAAGAAGTCTTGGAAAATTGAAATAATCTCACACGTGTGGATGCAACTTTTGCTGGGAGGGCCGAAAATTTCAGACCTGCAGTTGAGGCTGAAATTTTGTAGCTGGGGGTTGAAGTTGTTTTGCTGGAAGATATTTGATTGGCCCATTTGACTTGGATAAATGAATCATATCATCAAGAAGGTTAGAATTTGTCTTGTAAGGGTATTTGTCTTGGTCTATAGGTCTTGGAATTCATCAATTAAAGGATCTATAAGAAGAGAAGAGATTTGTGGGTTTTCCTCTCAAGTGGAGAGTTTTTGGCCTTGTCTTGCAACCTATATCCTATGTTCTTGTGTATTATTGATCTTCTTGTTTTGGTAGTTGTTTGATGATAAGAAAAACATAATATTAAGAGAAGAACCTATTAAGTAAGAAGAATTAAAAATGCATCACAAGCAGTTATCAAGTATAAGAGAAACCATTCTAACTATTTCCCTATAGATTTCTCAACATGGTATCGGAGCTAAGGTTGGCTAAGGGAATGATGCAGATCATTACTCTTCTAAAGAAGTTTCTAAAGAAGTGTTCGATGGTATAAATTCATCTCAAGAAGGGCGTCATGGCATTGTGGAATCTCCTATTTATCAAGGATGAAATAAGCAAGACATTTACAAAGGACGACAGACTCTTCTCAAGTCTCACTGGAACATCTAAAGAGGAGAACATTTAGGTAATAGACAATGGAGCATAAAGACATATGAATGGAGATCACAATCCACTAAAGGCCTTATGAAAAGGGGAATCTTCTTACTCTGTTAAACTTGGTGACAAAAATAGTTATCATATAAGAGGAATTGGATCAACCTCGTTGGAGCTAGAGAATGGAGGAAGTATTCATGTCAACAACATCCCATTTATTTAAGGTTTTCAAAAGAATCTACTTTCTATTCCATGTCTAGAAGATAAGGGATATAGAGTCGCTTTTATAGATGGAAAGGTTGTAGTATGGCATAAAAACAACATCGAAAATGAAAAAATGATTGGGATTCGAGAAGGAAGTCTCTACATATTGTTGACTCGTCTCTCTCAAGCTTTGGTTCACATTGAAGTAAGCCCATGTGAAATTTGGCATAAAAGGTTTAGTCGCCTTCACTGCAAAATATTACAAACTCTAAATTCAATGGTTAATGACATCCCCAAACCAAAAGAGGATCATGAAGGAGTATGTAAGGGACGTGCATTAGGTAAAAATGCCAAGGGCCATTTGGAAGTAGTGCTTCAAGGTCAAAAGAAATTATGGATCTCATTCATTCCAATGTCAGTAGTCCTATGTCTACAAAGTCTCTTGTAGGTCATCTATATTATGTGACATTCAATTATGACCATTCAAGAAAAACTTGGGTTTATTGCTGAAATCCAAGGATGAAGTATTCATGAAATTTCAAGAATTCAAAGCTGAAGTGTAGAACCTTGCTGAAAAATGTGTAAATAGGTTCGGTCTTCATAAATATGAAATGTACTTTTGATTCTTGTATATTGTAAAATGAAATGAAATTAATATTATTATTATTGGAGAATGGGTTTCATGCTCAAGGTCTTCTATTTTATAGGTCAAGCACCCACTGAGTGCTTTTAGGGTTTGTCATAGGTCAAGAAGTTAAAAGAGTGACTGTCATAAGTTGAAGACCCCATAGGGAACATTTAAACTTGTAAATAAAATTATTTTTGTCTTTCAAAGTGTCAAAATTCCCTTCAAGACCAAGTCGGCCTAGTAGTTAGGAAGTCAGCCTATTTTGAGGAGCCATGTCCACCTTGAGAAGCCTATATAGAGGAGGAAACTTGACCTCCTTGAGACAAATTCATTCACTCACTCATTCAAGCTGTTATCACTCCAAAATTTCTTCTAAGTTGTTAGAAAAAGAAATGATAGAGGTAACCACAAACCAACTTTGGAGATCAGGATCTAGCCTTCCTAATCTCAGAGAGGGCTCTCTCTTTTTAATTTAACTTTTTGAATTTATTTGATTTTAGGCTAGTTATGATTTCACTTGGGTTTTTGATTTGAATTTGGGTGGTGGGATCACTTACTTCGATGAAAAAAGGGTTGCTTTTACCATTGGGCTAATGGGGTCAAAATGCCAGACAAATAGGACTGGATCAAGTTCTAAAAGCAGTGTCTACAGGGCAAGATAGAGGAGTTACTATAGATCTCAAAGGCTTGATGGTGAAATGGTTTCCAATCGGATCGAGGGAGAAATTAAGGGTTCCTTAGGTCGGATTGTGAAGATAAATGAAAGAGGTAAAATGGGATGAGAGAGCAATTAAGGATTCTCAAATCTGGATATCAGAGGAAAACATATAAATGATTAACTCTGCAAAACAGAGTGTACTTAAACAAATTCTGAGTTAAATTTCTAGTTAATTCATTCAAATTCAAATAACATTTAAGTTTATGAAACACATAAGAAAGTAAGAAAACCAGACAAAGAAGATACTTCACTGCAATATCTCATCTCATGAATCCTGTAGTGCAATCTTTTTATTACTTGCTCCAGTCTGCTGACTTGAAAATTGGTACAATAACCCTTTGGTTTAAGATCAAAATAACTCTACAAAGGTATATAAATCCACACTCAATACTTCGAACTATGAAGTATTTATACAAAATATTCCAAACTGTCTTGGGAACTAATCTAGGAGAAAGAAATATCTTCATGCAAGAAGATAGAGATAGCTATTGAAATGCTGCTTACTGTCCCTGTTATTTAGGTTCTGCTGGTTTTTATCTTTTGATATTTTTCACTTTAATCTACTTTGCAGTTTGGTCTTCACGCTGGATGTTTTATTTACTCTAACCTTTCATCTGATACACTTTGACCTAGCTGACTTGTCAATATCCTTTTACTGTGCCCTTTTACTTTTACTGTACATTTTACATTTTTATTGTGTATTTCTATAGTAAATTATTTAGTTTTTCACATGTCTTAGCATCTGGTAATTGGATATTGAGCATCTTCCTATAGATCTCATCTGCCTCTGTATACTTGGCGAAAGTAGGCTTATTGACAAAAATGTGTTTTACCTCATGCTAGAGGTAAAACAAATTATCAAAAGTTTGATACAATCCTTTGCTAGTAGCTATACCCTTCATGGATGAAGTATTAACCTGATCTTTGGCCATTTCTCTGATCCTTTTATTATAGTCATCCTGTGTCATTAATTTGTCGTTTATAACCAAGGGATTTGATAAACCCTTTTGCCTCAATATTTCGAATTTCACCATGAATCTATCAATGGCCAACTGCATGGTTTGACACTTATCCTCTAAGTTCAACATCAAATTCTCTTGGTAAGGACCCTCTTCACTTCCAATATTGTACCTATTCTGTCAGGTATCTCTAATTCCTGTAGCTCATACCTGTTCTTGGAGTTGAGGAAGTGAATGATCCTTGTAGCTTCCTCTAGCATGTCTCCAAGTTTTGCCTTGACTCTTTGAGTGGCTTTTGTAGCCTGCTTTATTAAATCAATTTGTTCAAAATAACCTAGATGGATGGCCAAATATCATTGATAGAGTCAATGATATTGGGCTACAATTGAGGTTCTTTCAATGTTGGTTCCTTCTCCAGGTTTTTTATTCTTTCGGTCATCCTTGTAGATTTATGCTATTCTTCTTTGTGGATGATTTGGGCTAGTTTGTAGTCTGTTTCCAGGTTGGTCAGTTTTTCCTTAAGCCTGTTCATCTCAGTGGTCTAAATGGACATTTCTTCCATTGCTTTGACCAACCTGTTTGCTTCATCACCTGTATAACCTGTTGCTATAGACCCTTTTGCTGATGTAATTGGTGTAGATGCTGGTAGTGTTGTGCCCATTGGAAATGTGGAGGCCAAGGATGCTACCAAAGTAGAAGGCAAAACAGTGGTAACTGTTGGGATGACAGTTGCAGGAACATCATCAAGCCTAGCTTGTTTGAGCTGAATCAAGCTATCCAATTATTTCTCCATCTCATTTAACTGATCATTTGATTGCAACACTAGGTTCATCATCTCTTCATGATTGGTTTGGCTCTCTAGGACCTCCTTTATCCGTGGGTGTTGTAAACGAGGCAACTTAAGTTATTTCTTGAGGGATACTATATCCTCATTTTTCTTTTTGATCAACATTTCAGTAGCCTTAATTTCACTTGGATCATGGCACAGTTAAATGACCAAGTCCTCTAATAACTTTATCCTGTTGTCTTTGGCCTGTGAGGAGGCCTTCTCCAATTTGTACTGGGTTGTCACATTATCTAGTGAACCCTGCAGTTTGTGGGCAGCCATGGCCTTTCCTGTAAGGGTGGAGTAAATCATTTCTCTAGCCTATTTATGGAACTCTATTTCGTAAATGGGATGAACATCCCTGGCCATTACCTCAAAATTAGTCTTCTTACAGTCTGCCGAGGTATTTGGTTGCTGTACAGTGGGCTGCAAAAATGACACCTGCATCTTTTCTTCTTTAATGTCAAAGGCTGACATCAACCTGCTCTGGTTGGGTGGTGTATGTTTGAAGTATTGGGCATATGTCTCTACCTTCAAATTCTCATTCCTCATCTTTATTTCTTTGTACCTGTATTTGATATCCTTCTCTTTTTCAGCTAGCCTGACAAAGGAAGAAACATCAACACTTTGTTGTATTTCAATCAATTTAGTGTTGGAGGTTGATGGTTGCTGTGTTTCACCTAATGCAGCTGTGCCTTTTCTCCTCTGCCGCATTGTTTCAGTGTTAGTTATTTCCACTGATTCAATGTCCTCCTCCTATTCAGACACAAGATTCAACTTGGGCCTTTTTCTGAGCTCAAACAACTCATCTATAGTCTCCATGGCAGAACTGGATGCCTCTTCCCCATTCCACTTTGGATTCTTCTCTTCATTGGCTGGGGTCTGTAATACAGGAGGATTACTCATTGGTTCCCCTAGTTCTAGAACCTATAGGAAAGAGCTCTGGTCAAATTGTTTTTCTATATCAATGAGTGTGCTCTCCACATCCACAACTGTGCTATCCATATCAATCAATGTGTTTTCCAACCACTCAGATTGGTTGGAAAACTGTTCAATGTCA